>PISX010009926.1:0-64120 GCA_004024625.1 Mellivora capensis | reverse complement strand
CCCAGGTGCCCCTGTAGATAGTTTCTTAATTGTCTTTGTTATTTGACTTTTTTTGGTGTTAGTTTTGTTTTGTTTTTATAATGTAGATTTTCTTTCCTTTTTTTTTTTTTTTTTTAAAAGATTTTATTTATTTATTTGACAGAGATCACAAGTAGGTAGAGAAGCAGGGAGAGAGAGAAGAAGAAGCAAGCTCACTGCTGAGCAGAGAGCCCGATGTGGAGCTCCATCCCAGGACCCTGGGATCATGACCTGAAGCCAAAGGCAGAGGCTTTAACCCACTGAGCCACCCAGGCACCCCTATAATGTAGATTTTCTTAAGTTTGGGGAGAGAGTCTTATCTTTTTACTTTATGGTTACTGGCTTTTCTGTCAGGCTTAGAAAAAGGTCTTTCCCCGCTCTGAAGTTACCAATATTTGTTCATAGTCTTTCATGGTTTCTTCCTGATTCTTTTCAGTAGCTTCATAGTATAGGTTATACTGTAATTTAACCATTTCCATAACCATAACCATTTAACCATTTAATAGGTATTTAGATTGTCTCTAATATTTTAATTATTACAGGCAATATAGCTGTGAATAATTTTGTAGAATGGATTTCTACTGGAAGTAGAAGTAATAAGTAATGGGAATTTCAACATTATTTCTGTTGGTGATTGTGGTAGATTTTTATTCAGTGACATATGTTTATAGAAGGTTTGTGGCAAAGTTATTTTATTTCATTTCATAGTTTTCCTATTTTATATAAATATGTAAGGGGCTTTATGTTACATTTTTGTTGAAACTTTCCTTTATAGATTTGAACAAAGTTCACTTTTATAGACTCAGTGCATTTTCTAAGTGAATCATATTTGTTTTGGTTTTTAGTTATGTACTGGTGCATATCTTTTATTAAGGAGAACTATATTTTGTCTTATACAGACTCCATATAGCAATGTTTCTAAGAACAGTTTTAGGAATTTTTCCTTATTCCTCTAACATTCTGATAGGAAAACCGTTAGTTCCTATCTTACGTCTAGTAGAAACATACTTGATGATAGTCATTTTAAATGACATCTTCTATCCTTAGATTTGCAGGAAAGCATATCCAGAATCCATCGAACAATTGAACTAATGTACTCTGACAAATCCATGATCCAAGTAAGTTAAGTTTTAAGTTGGTAAGTACTGTCAAAATTATTTATGTATTTTTATTTGTATGACTAACCTAATTCTGAAGCTGATTTTTCTTAATGTTTTGTTATAAAATTGCTGATCTTAAAGATTCCATATTAATATTTCCCACATTGAGTTGTATTCTCATAATTATTGTTTACTTTTTAAAATTATTTTACAGTAAAACTTAGCAAAAACTTTCAGAAAGTCCTATGGGAGAAATTATATGGTTGTTTGAGCATATTAAGATCGGGGGGAAGTATAGGGCTCAGTTACATTTTAACTTTTGATATACATTATGTAGGCCATATTGCTAATTCAGTCATCAAGTTATAATTGGGAAGATTTAGACAAATCATGTACTATATATAAAATATTCATCATAAGTTCTTCATTTGAAAGAAACACATTTTCAAAGTCTCAAAAATCATCATATTTATACACCTGCTTTACATGTCATTAGCTTATTTATCTCCCCCCTTTTTATTTCATAGTGTAATTTTTTTCAAAATTTTAGTCACAGCCAGTTTTCTTTGGTATTCTTCAATCAGATAATTTATGGGTTTCAATGAATGTGGTATTAATAGACTACTTAACTGTGGCTTAACTCTTCTCTTTTCATATTTAGGTTCCTTATCGCTTACATGCTGTTTTAGTTCATGAAGGCCAAGCTAATGCCGGGCACTACTGGGCATATATTTTTGATCATCGTGAAAACAGGTGGATGAAGTACAATGATATTGCTGTGACAAAATCATCATGGGAAGAGCTAGTGAGGGACTCTTTTGGTGGTTATAGAAATGCCAGTGCATACTGTTTAATGTACATAAACGATAAGGCACAATTCTTAATAAAAGGTAAGAACATGAAATATATAGGGTAGTTTTTAAACTTTTTAAATAAGTAACTCTTTTATGTGACTCCGGTCTCTGGTGTGATTAGTTAAGTGTAATTGACTCAGAGGGTGATGGTTATGATTAGGAAGTACGCTGGCTTATTCTAAGTGAGAAACTGGAATTAAGAGTAATGTAATCAGGGCTGACAATTGGAATATATTTTGTATTTGAAGTTAACTATTTAGTGACTTATAAAATGCAAATCTGACCTATTTGTCCTCGCTAAAATCCCTTTAAGGACCACATGATGCATTGACTCATATTTAAGCTCTTTAACCTAATGTATAAGGCCTCCATTTTCTGGCCTCTTTCTCTCAAGCTTCATTTATAACTGCTGTCCATTTCAAACAATATATACTTTACTGGTACTTGAACTGCTTGTTGTATTCTCTTCACATCAAATGTTTTCACACATTTCTCTCTTTAGTTTTTATAGGTTTTTTTTTTCTTGGAGGAATTGTTCTTATTTCTTTCCTCTTTTGTCTAATTTCTGCTCATCTGTCAAGATTCAATTCAGTCATCTGCTCTGCCAAGTTTTTTTTTACCTCCACAAGAAAATATCTCTCTTTGTGTTCTCAGAACATACCTCTATGGAGCACTTATGCGTGTTTGAATTGTGTGTCAACTTGTCTTTTCTGCTTCATTCAGATCTCCTCAAAACCAGGAACCATGCCTTCCTATGTCTTAATCATTTATGTCTTAGATTCTAATGTAGGCTTTGCATATAGAAAATACTTAATAAAGTTTTGTTGAAACTGGGTAAAAATCAACTTTCCTTTTGTGTTTAACCATTCAGCAACACTAGCTAGATGGTGCACTTGTGGCTGAAAGCTGCAGTGTATTTTATATATGTACAGTAGAGGTTTAGTAACTCTCTTAAATACTAATGTAAGGTTCTTGAAAATCTTGCTATATTGATTAGTTTTCAAATTGCCTATGAGTATATTGCTATGCTTAACTGCTTTGGATGAAAAAGAATTTTAGTTCTGTTTTGAGTTTAATAAGGTTATGAGTTACTCTCATTGTGTAATTTTTATTTCATGAATAATCAAACATCTAGTATTTTCTTAAAATAGAAAATGTAGTGGTATGTCAATATTTGAGTAGCAAATGATTTTGGCTTTATATCCTGTTCCGTTTTTTTATTCTCTTAATCTAGAGATTAAAAAAAAAGCCGAGAACATTTCCTATAATAGATAATGAAATATTTGCATCATTGCTTATCCATGCAGTTTGAATTTTCTTTTAATTTTTAATATTGATTTGTTAAATGGTAATAATTCATACTTTAAATCCCATTTGAAATGCATCCTATTTTGAGCTTTGCATTTTTCCTTTAATTCTTAATTTTATATTAGTTTTTGAAATATGATTTGCAGAGGAGTTAAATAAAGAAACTGGGCAGGCTCTTATTGGAATAGAAACATTACCACCGGATTTAAGAGATTTTGTTGAAGAAGACAACCAGCGATTTGAAAAAGAGCTAGAAGAATGGGATGCACAACTTGCCCAGAAAGCTTTGCAGGAAAAACTTTTAGCGTCTCAGAAACTGAGAGAGTCAGAGTCTTCTGTAACAACAGGTTAGTACATTTTGATTAAATTGTATTTTATTACCAATATATTTATTATTGATATTTAGTATAAAAATAAGTATGCTTATTTAAAAAAGAACTTTAATTATTTTAAAGTATGAAGAAGACAGTAAAAATCATCTGAAATTCCATCACTCTGAGTTGCCACAGGTAACACTTTAGTTGACCACTTTGCCAGGCACTGCTGCATATGTAAATGCCTCTTCAAGTTAAATGAGATAATTCTGCTAACTCTTTCTCTACCTGTCCTGCCCATTTTGATTGGACCTGACCCTTCTTGGCCAAAAGCTTAGAAAAGCCATGAAAACCAGCAAGTAATCCAAACCTTTTCACTAAAGCGATCAAGAGAGTGAACTTCAGTAACTTCCCATTTGAACAAAATAGCACTATTGGTATATCTGTATATATTTTGTAATTACTTTATGTAATATTTTGTGTAATTATGCTAGTATTATAGAGCAGTTATTTGATTTTTTCAGAATCTTTAAATTTAAAAAAATTAGCTGAGATTAAGTATTTAATATTTTAAAATATTCTAAAGTTTAGCTGACGAAATCAATGAAATGTTTAAACACAATACAAAAATAAATATGTCCTAGCGAAAGTGAAAATAAAATGTCTTCTGATTTTTTTTAAAGATTACTTCCATCATCACAAAGTAGTTAATATATTTTAGGGCAACATATTTTCTACTGTAAAAAAGTGCTATTTCTCTGTTGTAGTTGGAGGAATGAGAAGACATAAACAGATATTTTTGTCAAACTCATCCTTCCACTTTGTAACTCTCAGTGGATCTTTTTGAATGGCCTTTTTATGCAATATTTGCTTGTTTTGTTTTTATTTTTTAAGAAAGCCTTGTAGATGTTTGCCTAACTTCATCTTTTACAGACCAGTTCTCAAACAGAATTACTTAGGTGAATTTTAGTGTTATCATTTGAACTTTATAAGAAATTATTCTCTCAATGGGAGATGTATACCACAATGTGGTATTGGAATAAAATAGTACACACAGATCTGTCCAGACTTGGTAACTTGTTTTCATGGAAATTGGTTAGGTGAGTCCTTGATCTTAATGTTAAGAGGCATTCATTCAGAATTTTTAAAAGACCAAGATAATGGTATTATAACAACAAAGATACCAATATTATGATACTTAAATGCAATATAGTATATCTAAATACCACCATTGTAGTGTGGTAAGCTCTACCATGAGGCAGGACTATATTTTTTCCCATACATTAAGAGCCACCATGCAGACCACATGAAGGTCTGTGATTTCACAGTAATGTAATTTCTTTAGAGTGACTTTGTCTACTTCCATAGGAAATGACTCGATAGATATCAAGAGATTTTTGTGCTCAGATCACAGTATATACATTATAGTTCTTTTCATTTTTGAGCCAGTTCCGTCCCTTTGTGATTTCTTCCTTTGTCTTCTGTACATATCCTTCTCAAACCAATCCCCAGAACTTACCCCAATGGAGCTACTTTGTTATACTTCCACTGACTTTAATGTACACCATTTGCATGTGGCTGTTCTTATCTTACTAGTGGCAGGATGTGGCTGCTTGATTGACATAAGTGATAGTGGTACCTAAGCACTCAGATGAAGGTGAATCCTACATTTTTGGGTAAGCTGCAACTGTATTCTTGGCTCACTTAGATTTTGTGGCTCCAAAATATTAAGTGCTATATGGTGTCCTTCTCTTCATCTTGTCTCTCACAAGACTAAATTTACAGACTTAATACATTTTATTTCTAATCAAACTAATACACAGTCCCCATTAATATTCCTGTCTGACAGAGCTAGCCAACTTTGCCCTGCCATTTACATCTGTATAAAAGGCCACATCTATATGCCCCATACCCTTTATCCTGATTAATACTTCCTACCATATACTTTAAATGCCGTTTTGTAATTAAAAAAAAAAAAACAAAAAACAGAAGTAGGTATTAGGCATATATTTTCATGTCTTTCTTTTTAGTTTAAAAAAAATACTTGGGGATGGAGATCTATTTCTGAGAGGAATCAAAATAACTAAAAAATAAAGAGACAGAAATAGTCAAGTCACATAAAACTATAATGATAATTATCTTCCAGCCTTGGTTTTTAGAAAGCAGTGGCAGTTAACTGCCTCAATTGGAAACTCTGTGTCCCCTGTGGAATTGTTAGAAGCACACACTTTGAGTTTGTAGGAATAGAATGTCCTAAGTCTGTACGTTTGGGGAGTCAGATTATTGTTTGAAAGATTGGTTTCTATTACTGTATTATTTTATATATCCTACTAAGAAGTCCATCCTCTGTTGCAGGGCAATTTAACACAATTGTATAAGAGAATTCATTAATGTTTATTGGAGCCATTTATCTCCCCATGCATTAGTGGAGAAATTTTACTTTAATGCCCATGTCATTTTCTTATTTCTCTTCACAGTTTCCAAAGCAGTTTGCTCAATTTGGTATAATATTTCACCATATTAAAGAGAACCTATATTTAAATCTCACAGGTGTGCACTAGCATTATGAGTGACTAGTGGAAGTAATACAATGACGTCTTGTTCATAAAATTCATCAGAGTGATTTTTCTTTCCTTGCAAATATTCTCAATAAAGCTTTAATATGAGAACTATTAAAATCAGTTTCTTCTGAGTGATAATCCAAATAAGAACTTTGATTTATATGGTAGTAGTTAAATGAGTCTTTGCACCACTTCTGCTTACATGTGACCAAGAAATCCATAGACCTCTCTTCTCTAGTACCATTCCTTGTCTTACCGAAACTAAGTAATAAATGATGGGACCAAAAGTTATTTGATCCTTTTCATGCTACCTCCTTAAACCTGCTTACGGCAAAGAAAAACTTACCTGAACACTTAGGTTTAGAAATCCGTTCAGCAGTTTTTTACTACAGTGTATACGGTCTATGCCTAGGGAGTTTTCTTTGTGAGTATAAGCAGCACACCCCGAATAAGTCAGATCACCTAAAACTTAGCTGGGATCAGAACTTCTGAAGGAAGCATCCAGAATATATATCTTTAAAAATATCTTCAGATAATTCTGAGATGTACCTCTGGGTAAACAGTATGGCTCCAGACTATATTTATAAAACAAATTATTCAGAAGGAGAGAAAAGCTTTGCACTTTTGCTTGTGTTTCACCTATCTTATTCAAACACTTCTTAAAAAGATTTATTTATTTATTTGAGAGAGCATAAGTGGGGGGGGGGAGGGTGAAGGAGAAAGAACCACAAGCCTACTTGCTTAACTGACTGCATCACCCAGGCACCCCTAAAAACTATTTTTTTAAGTTTAAATTTTAGTAGTTAACATGCAGTACAATATTGTTTCTGGAAGTTGAAGTCCTCATAACCCGTGTAGCATACCCGATTTTTTTTTTAAAGGTAAAAAAAAAAAACAAGGTAAATAGGTTTATATGGGTATGGAGTGCATTTCGTAACATTTCATAAATTTATCTAGAGGGGGTTTGTAGAATTGGCCCTGGGACTTCTCTACAGATACTGTCTACAAGATACAAACAAGCCGATTTTCCAGGAAAATACAGCTGGTTCCTGAGAATAAGACCTGGTAGAATGAATAATATTCTCAGTATTCTCAAGTTCCTCTAAAGCAGGGACTGAATGATGTTCTTATTTATATTTTCAGAATCTACATAATAAATGACATATGGTAGATGACCCTTGAATGTTTTCTGAATTGAATTCATTTCCTATGGAGATTCCAATAATGAGTTTCCTAGAAATAATCCTCATTGTATGGGAATACTAACATTTTTTAAAGTCTAGCCAAAATAATGATACGTTAGAGAAACAGGCTAAAAATGTGTGGTACAGATGTAACTCTGTCCTAGGTAAATTTTAGGCTTAACTCTGGTTCCTAAGCTTCTGCCCCCCACATTCCCACAATTCTGTTTGTGGTGTTTCTCTCGTGATTCTATGTAGCCAGCCTACCATGGCTCTTTACAGGCTGCTTTTGGGGACTTGTTGATTTTAAATACATTTCTAGAAATGAATGTTCTGCATATCTTTGAAATGATCTTCTTTAAATATTCTTCTAAGTGTGAATGTAATAAGACTCATCAGTAAGGCAAGGTATTAAATATTTCTGAAAGAGGAGATGTTGCTTCTTTTTTTTTTTTTTTTTTTTTTTTAAATAGTAGATTTAAGATCCCAAGTGTGGGGATGGCTTAACTGGGTGAGGGCATTAAGGAAGGCACGTGAGGGGTGCCTGGGTGGTTAAGCGTCTTCCTTTGGCTCAGGTCATGGTCCCAGGGTCTTGGGATTGAGCCCTGCATTGGGCTCCCTGATCAGTGGAGAGCCTGCCTTCTCCCTCTCCCTCAGCTGCTCCCCCTGCTTGTGCTCTCTTTCTCTGTCAAATAAATAAATAAGATATATATATATATAAAGGGCATGTGATATGATGGACAACTGATGAATTATTGAACATCTGAAACTAATGATGTACTCTATCTTGCCTAATTGAATTTAAGTTTTTTTTTTTTTTTTTAAAGGAGAAAAACAGATCCTTATGCTGTAACAGAAAGCTAATTGGTTATTGAGGTAACTCTCCTCTTAAAATGTTGAAGAGCATAACCAGGAAATACACATAGGTAGAACACTCCCAAGCCCTCCCAACCCTTTACTCAATGTGAAGGTGAACCAAAGAAGCAGGTTCAGAAAACCTGTAGCATGTTGGGTCTTCTTTAATGGCCAAATAGGTGAATGAAACCCTAACATCATGAACATAGAGCATGGCTGGAAAATCTCTTATGTGGAGGATAACCATTTAAAAATCTCAGTGAAGTACCCATAGGACAAATAGATGATGTGAGAGATACTTTAGATACAGGGATATTACATACCTCC
The DNA here is from genome assembly GCA_004024625.1 of Mellivora capensis. NCBI lineage: Eukaryota > Metazoa > Chordata > Mammalia > Carnivora > Mustelidae > Mellivora > Mellivora capensis. The sequence continues at coordinate 55,602 of PISX010009926.1, read as the reverse complement.
GTAGAGAATTGGTAATCACCAGCTGTATTCCACATGGAAGCCTGAAGAATATATTAAGCTGAGGGACCAATTAGTGTATAAAGCGTCAGAACACAGAAAACAGTGTGGTCTCTATTAATTGAATTCCTACTCTTTATAGCAGGCCAGCAGTGATGAGGCTTCTGTAGGGTTACAGGATGAACAAAAAAAACCTTGTATGTAATGAATTATGAAATATATAATACTAAAAATATTAGTAGTGCTTCTCTCTAGATAGTGAAAGAACTTTTTATTACCCTCATTTTGGTTATTTGTTCCAGTAAACATATTTTTTACCCTTCTGGTTAGACAAAATGAAGGCAAAACCTCTTTTCTTTTTCATAAGGGTCATGTATTATAATTTGACTCCCTTGTATTTCTTCCAAATCTACTTCCCTGTGAATACTTTGTTTCATATAAACCATATTATTCCCCATTATTCTTGCTTGTCGGGAACTTTCCTATCTTTATAGCATCTCATGAAGCACCCTTCATTTAAAAAATAACCTCTGTTGATGAGTATTCTTGAAATTTTGCCTGTTCTTTAAGACCTTCCTCGTATCCCAAAGTCTTTATGAGTCCCCCTAATATTATCCCTGTGGCAACTATTATCTTATTTCCTCTTAATCCCAACTATTCTCACTACCATATTTATGCTGTACTTATATTTTGGTTTATTTAGCAGTATAAAGGCTCATTAATAGGAAGAATTTTATAATCTTCTGTCTGTTTTTGGTGGCCTTTTGCATGTGCTAGTCCTTCTGCCTGGATTTCCTTTCTCATATCCAAGATAGTCCTCTCTACACATTCTTCAAGATTTAGCTTAGTTGGCATTTATTCTAGGAAACCTTTCCTAACACACAACAGCATCCCAAGTGTGTGTATTGGGCCCACAGTGCTTCTGCAGAACCTCATGTGTGACTCTGTCGCTGGCATTCAATACTTTGTATTGTAATGGAGTATATATTTATCTGATTTTATTGGGAGTTCTTAAAGTGAGTGAATTTTATGTCAGTTTTCTTCATTGCTAATATAAATGGCACAGGCTCAATAAACATGCTGGGTAAGGTTTGAGTTTTTGTTTCTGAACTCCCAGATGTTAAATCCTTGTAGATTCACCTAGGCACTATATAGCACCACTCAAATGTAAGTTCCTTGGAATATTACATACACAAAGAAAACTATAGAAGAAATAGTTCTGTTGTATGACATTTAGCAAGATCATTCAACATTAGCCATAAGGTTTCTAGGGTCAAATCCCTATGTGGAAGGGAATCTTGACCCTGGGGACCTAAGATATATTTGACTGTGTTGATCAGATAAAATATTACTTTTGTTCCTAAGAACTTATTTACATAGACTGTTGATGTTTCAGTGTGTTAGACCAGTGCCAGACCAGATGGATTTCTTGGCACTCATTGCATTAAGTTCACATCCTACAGTCAGCTAGAGGAATAGTCTAAAATTTTCTTCACCTTATCCATCATACAGACACTGAAAGAACATTGCAGTGTAAAGTCAAGAAATACAGAATTGAGGGCATTTGACTTCTTTAAACTTCCCTCCTATCATATATTTTGTAAGCATTTTCCTTGTCATAGTGTATTTTACCTCCATCATCCTAGTTATACATGCCAAAAACTTAGTCATCTTCATATCAGCCTCCAAACCTTTGTGTCCAAAATACATCTTCAGTATTACTAATTCTCCCTACCTCTCTTGCTGCCTCTTTTGTCCAAAAGCACCACCATCTCTTGCTCATACTGCTCTGGCACCTTCTAGTACTTTCACTGACCTCTAGTTTTATTTTCCTCTCTAATTCATTCTTCACACTGTTTTTTTTTTTTGTTTTTTTTTTTTTTTTTTTTTTTTTTTTTTTTTTTTTTTTTTTTTTTTTTTTTTTTTTTTTTTTTTTTTTTTTTTTTTTTTTTTTTTTTTTTTTTTTTTTTTTTTTTTTTTTTTTTTTTTTGTTTTGTTTTAAATTGCCACATTGCAGGGTGCCTTGATGGCTCAGTCAGTTGATCGTCTGCCTTCTGCTCAGGTCACGATCTCAGGGTCCTGACATCTAGCCCCGCATTAGGCTCCATGCCCAGCAAAGAGTCGGCTTCTCTCTCTCCTTTTCACCCTCCTTCCTCCTAGTGTTCTCTCTCTTTCTCTCTGTCTCACATAAATGAACACAATCTTCACCCCCTCCCAGAAAAAACCTTGCCACATTGCTATTGTATTTAAAACATTTATTTACTTCCTTTTACCCTTAAAACTTGTATTAGATTCAAAGGTCCTTTGATTTGCCCCTATCATCTCTTGCTGTATCTCTCCTCTTACACTATATTCCAGCCACACTGGCCTTCTTTCAGATCGTCCTTCCATTAAGGAATGGGATGATCGACTTATCATCCTTCTGCTAAAAGGTCAGTTTATCTCATATTCCATAATCTGAATTGCCCCTCCCCCATTTTATTCCTAGCATGTATTGTTATAATATTGTCACAGTTCATATGTGTGATTCTTTGGTTAATTACATTCTCCATACTTGACTCTAAACTTCATGGGGTGAGAGATTGGCTTTGTTCACACTGGGGAGTCCCATTGTCTAGCCTAGTGCCTGGTACATAGTTAAATACTTAATTAAAATTTATTTGGTGGATGTACTACCATGCATATGTGTTGAAATTGCAGTATTTCTTTTTGAATAATATTTCACTTTGAAAGGTTTTGTTGTTGTTGTTGTTTTGTTTTTTTTTAATCAAACATTGAAAAGGGTAGCATTAGCCCTGTTGTGTCAAGCCAATTGGTTTGGAAGGGCTCACCTAACCAATCCCAGTAACACTATAGAACATTTTAGTGAATTATTATTCTTTATATCCATTACTTATTTATTCATTTGTTCCATTAATTTATCGTGTGCTTCTTGTATGCCAGTTGTTGAAGAAATAGCAACACAAGAAGGAGATAGCATCCCTACTCTTGAGATTCTTAGTCTAGCAGGGGATATGGGCTTGAAACAAATACAATAGTAGTTAAGTCATAATTGTGGTAAAGTGCTATTTAAAAGAAAAAATAAATTACTTTAGAGCAGTGGTTCTCATTTCAGAGCGATTTTGCCCCTCAGGGGACATTTGACAAACTGAAGACATTTCCAGTTGTCACATCTGGAGGGACAGTACCACTTGCATCTAGAGGGAAGATGCTGGGTGCACGGGACCACTCCACACCAGGGAATCAGAATGATCTAAAATGTCAGTAGTGGCAAGAACCTGAGAAACTCTGCTCTAAAATTGGTGTAATTAGGAATACTTTCGTAAGGAAGTGGTATTTAAACAAAAAGACATATAGAAGTTCTTAGATGGGAGACTGAGAGTGGGTTGAATATATAGGCAGAAGGAAGAAAATGTGGAAAGATCTGAAGGTTGAAAGGAAAAAACCTCTTTTATGTATATTAGATAACCTGAAAAAGGAGAGCAGAGAGCAAAGGATACAAAGTTATGTTGGAGAGAGAGGCAGAGGCCCACTTACATAAAGCATTTGGGGTTGTGGATAAAACATCTAGTGGGACATTCAGAGTACATTGTTGCCTTGGTGTGTCTGAGCTCAGAGCCTAGATGATAGATAAAACTTTGAGAGTTCTTTGCAAGGATGGTATTTGAAGTTTTGAATTTATATTAGTATTGGTTTGCCAGGTTGTAATTGTTTTTCCTCTAACAACACTCAATTACCAGGGCAGGTTTGGAAAAGATAGGTCAGGTTCATTCAGGGTTAGGTTTGGTCACAGAGAAATAGCTACTGTGTACTCTGTGGAAACTCAGACCAGGATTGTTATACAAACTAAATGTTTCTTTTTTTTTTTTTTTTTTTTTTTTTTTTGTTAAAATGCTGATGATACTCCAAAATGAGATTTTTGGTATTTATCATGACAGAAAAATTTGCTATGAATTTCTAACCATAGACTATGAGAAAATGAGTATTTTCTTCAGTAATTGACTACTCTTGAACCTGATTTTGAGGGGGGAGGTTAAATTCTGGGGTGGGTGCTATATGTTGAGTGATATATTAAATAAAAGTAAAATTGGTCACTCTCTAACTTTGAATTAGCATTAAATAACAGAATCATCTTAGATAGCTCTCTGTGATTTGTATTAGATGTACAACTGATTCTTTTCTTATGAAGCACAAGCAGGAGAACCAGAATATCTAGAGCAGCCGTCAAGAAGTGATTTCTCAAAGCACTTGAAAGAAGAAACTATTCGAATAATTACCAAGGCATCACATGAGCATGAAGATAAAAGTCCTGAAACAGTTTTGCAGTCGGTAAGAACTTTTCTTTGAGCTCTGGGAGCATAGCCATCTTCATGACATTTCCAGCAGTGTCTCGAAGAGCAGCCTGCATGGGAGTCAGGGGAGAAGAGCCAAGGGCAGATACTACTGTTAACATGATCAAGGACCGTGCTGTTACCTAACCCTCAGGCTGTAGCTTCCTCAGCTTAAGTTTTTTAAAGCTGCCTTTTTTTCCCCCCTCTAGGATATGTTTATTTATTTTGAGAGGGAGTGCTTCAGTGCCCAAGCAGCACGAGGGGCAGAGGGAAAGAGAGAGAATCCTCAAGCAGACTCCCTGCTGGGCACAGAGCCCCATTTAGGGCTCAGTCCCAGGGTCCTGGGATCATGACCTGAGCCAAAATCAAGAGCTGGCCGCTTAACTGACTGAGCCACTCAGGTGCCCGAAAATGCTTCTTTTTTTAAAAAAATTTCTCTATTCCTATTAGGGAATGATGAAAAATCATAATCATAGTCTAAATTGATCTTTTGATTTGGAACTTAAGAGAAGTATAAAATTTAGCATTATTTCTCTTTTTCCCTCACCCCTTCCCTCTATCTTTAGTCTTACTACATTGGAGTAGTTGGGAATATAAAGTAATAATTTTCATTGTCCCATGGCATATGTTTAGTAGTAGATACTAGAAGTTTTAGGTTCAAGTATTATTAGCAGGATAAATGTGATCTTGCAAAGTGGTTTATGTGTATTTCAGTAGTGTCCAAACAGAATTGTCCTTATAACCCTCCTGTGTTGTAGCTCTTGAATTGTATGTTTTTATAGTATTAAATTGAGTACATTGGTATTGTACTGTGTTTTCAGTGCATATGACCTTCTGAGAGATACTATTTCAAGAATTTCATATTACAAAAACACTTGCTGTAGTCATTTTTTATTAGTAAGCACAAGCAGCTATAATGCAGGTTACTTGATAGCTGATTTTAGTATTTGAAGATTACCTACCTAGAGAACTAAAGGGAACAGGACATACAATTTTTCTGTTCTTCTTTTCTTAAGATTTTATTTATTTATTTATTTGAGAGAAAGAGAGATTGAGAGAACAAATGGGAGGAGGGGCAGAAGGAGAAGCAGACTTCTTGCGTCTGGGAGCCTGATATAGGACTTGACACCAGGACCCTGGGATCATGACCTGCGCTAAAGGTGCTTAACTACTGAGCCACCCAGGTGCCCAGGACATACATGCAGTTTTCCAGCACCGTTTTCTACTTCGTGAACTTAATCTCAACAATAACCTGCTAATTGCTAATTGTCTTTAATGTGATAGGACCTTGATTAACCAAAATGTTCAATTAATGAGATATTCTGTTATGTTTTGATGAATGAAATAATCAGAATTACTTTTTTTTAAGATTTTATTTATTTGACAGACAGAGATCACAAGTAGGCAGAGGGGCAGGCAGAGAGAGAGGGGGAAGCAGGCTCCCTGCTGAGCAGAGAGCCCGATGCGGGGCTCGATTCCAGGACCCTGGGATCATGACCTGAGCCGAAGGCAGAGGCTTTAACCCGCTGAACCACCCAGGCACCCCCAGAATTACTTTTTTATTTCACTTTGTATATGAAAATTTTTGATTATATCATTTTACTATAAAAATGTTTTAATATAGTTTTTTTTAATTATTCCAAATTTTACAAATGTCCTGGAGATTATAAATGAGCTTGAGATGAACCCTTGCTGACTCTATTCTAAAGCATTCCTGGAAAATGCTTCTTGTAATATATCTGAGATGTCTAACTTCTTGGGGTGTGGTAGAAGAAGATAACTTAGGAAGGTAGAAAGGGTAGAGAAGGAGATGCAACTACTTTTTGCCTGGTCTAAAAATGTAATTTGCTTGGCTCTTTGCTAATTAGGAATTTTATTTTTAAAGCCTATGGTTAATAAGTATCATCCTTTTAACTGTAATCAGAAAGCCAAAGGTTATTATTTAGCTTAATATAGAAACATAATTTGTTTAGTTTGGCTAATCATGTATAACATAAATTTGCAGAAACCAGCACTTAAATATATTTTTATATATAATATTTATATGTATAATATATACATAACTAAAATATATATAATATATAATATGAATATCATAAGCCTATAATCTACTTCACCTTTACTTGAGAAAGAAGGATAACATTGAGAAAATATGATAGACAGCTAGCATAAATGTTTTTCCATTTGGTGCATCTTCTGGAGTAGCACCAACAATAGGCCCTAGTTGTTTGTATAAATCCTGTAACATGTCTAAGAATATGTTAATTGTGGCTGTCTGAACTAACCTGTTCTTGGTCTCATGATTAGTTGCTTTGGATCATAATAACGACATGCTGGTTTTTCTCACTTAAAGATATACCTGTGTGTATATGAAAAGAGTGTTCAGACTTTGGGATTAGATAGTCCTGGGTTTTTGAATATCAGTTTTACTTCTCACTAGCTATGCAAACTTGAATAAGTGCTTAATTTTTCTGAACACCAGTTTGCTTTTACATAAAATGGAGATCATTGTGGGATTAAATTATTTTTTTAAGGTACCTAGCATGTAGTATAGGTACTAAGCAGTTGTTTCTTTTTGTTACTTAAATGCAAATCATTTTACAAATATACAATATATTAAGTTCCAACCTTAGCTTAAGAATTTCCTCGAAAGTATAGTCACAGAAACCAGAGAGAAATAGTCTCTAAACATATACACAGCTTACTGTTTAGAAGGATCTGTTTAATTTTAAATGAAATATTTTAAAATTTGAAAAATACAAAAAGCATACTCGAAGAAAGAATCACATGTACTCCCACTACTCAAAGCTCTAATCCTGTAATATATTGGTAATTTTTTTTTCATTTTATTTTTATGTACAGGTTTGGGATTTCTTTATGTAGCTGAAGTACTACTGCATATATGATCTTGTTTATATGTTGCCTTCTCTTCTCTAATCATTTAACGTGTGACATAACCATTTCCCCATGTTGGGAATTCTCTGAAAAACGTTTAATGGTTGAGTATTAATTCCATTGAGTGATTAAATTGTTATTTACATCCCTCACTGTGTATTTGTTTCTACCTTTACATTATTATAAATAGGCCATTAGAAATTAAATATTCTCCATATTTCAGTTCATTTCTTTAGAATAGATTCCCCATAGTTGAATTACTGGGTTAAAAGGTAGGAGGGCGTTACTACAACGTGGTTGTAGTTCTATAGCTTTCTAGTCACCCTTTCATGAAAAACTACTTTTTAAAGCAATCCATTTAATGGGTTTCAGGCCATTAATAAAAATATTTGTATTTTAATTCTTTGGGGAATGTTTATTAACTGAAACACTTACTAACTCTTTTCAAGTTTAGCTTTTGTTGAGGTGTTTATGTAAAAGGGCCTGTCATTATTAGACAAAGATAAATACACCTGTACTTTCCTTTATTGAGCCCTCAAATTCTTTATATGGAAAACTTTTGTGGTACCTTAGGATATCTAATTAGACTTGATGAATAATACAACAGGATTATTATATTCACCAAAGTTTCTTTAGTTTCTCAGTTTGCATGTATATAACTTACCAGTATTATGCTGTAGAAACTCTTCTGTGGTAACTGAAAATGTTTATTAAACATTATTTTTTCCTAAGTGCAACTTTTTTTTCCAAAACCTATATATTGTTTTATAAGGATCAATATACTAATACTGATCAGTTTCACAGTTGCTCCTTGACTTAAATTTATATTCTGTCTTCTTACGATAATATGCTTTAGATTGATTTGATTGTGAGAAGTGATGGATCACAAAGTCTAGACAGATCTCCTAATTTACCTGATCAAATTTCACTGTTGTGGTTAGAGATCCAGCATAATTATTCTTCTTTCATATGCATATCTCTCTAGGTATGTATGCTAGTCATATAGGGTTATTCTATTCAAATAAAAACACTTTAAAGTAGTATAATATTATAATACTGGTAATACTTGTCATTATAGAGCAACTATTATATATGAAGTATTGGATTAGCTTTATCTCTCGTGATCACAACAACCTTGCAGGTTGGTTATTTCCTCTTGAAAAGTTGAGGACTCAAAATAAGAAAACCTTTTCTAAATATGTTATGCTTAAAAGTAGCATTTCTTTTAGAAGGGGCAGTGTCAGTCTTGGCCATTGATTTTGTTTTATTGTTTAAACTCCTTTTTTGCATACATACCTCTGGAAAGTCATAAAATGTTTTCATCTCTAGAATTTACTTATATTTCAAATGAAATAAAGCCCCTTTAATTGTTTTTATTAAAATTTTGTTTATATCAAAACTAAAGTTTATCTTTTGCTTCAGAAAACTAAATGTGCAAGTTGAAATTACTTAAGCAAGGTGCTTTCAAGCACCTTAAGTACTTGTGAAATTTGTTTATAGGTATATAGTGAATATTCTAGTTATAAATTTATTCAGCAACGTAAGATCTTTTTGAAATCTGGACAGTATTTTTGGATGAACCATATTAGTATCTTTGAGTGGACTTTTCTGAATTTTATACTATCTTCTACTCTTAGTGTGGAATTTGTTACCAGAGGAAAGGATGAAAAGAAAAAAATCTGATTGAATTGTTAAAAAGAGATGTCACTTCCCAGCATCTTTTTCAAAAGCAGGAATTCATCAGACACACATATAAATACATTGTACAGTGCATCATACAAGACTCTTATAGGCTATATGGAGTGAGCTAAACACAATAGACTGTGGATATAAATTGGATATAGTATTCTTAGGAAGGATAGAAAAGGAAACCTACAAACTCTCATGGGTTCAGAGGAGGTCATGTCTTGTTTTTGATGGAGTTGTCAAGAAAGGATTTATAGAATTACTAGAATTTAAAAAAATAAAAACCTCAGCTGTAACTTACAGACAGCATTAGGAAATATAACTACCAGTATTTATTATTTTTAAGGATTTGGTATCCAAAATGCTTTGTAGAAAAAAAATTTAGTGGTTGAGTTGTAAAAGGAAAGTTATATATGTTATGTTATTACTTAATTAAGGCATTCACTTCTAATGTTAGTTTTGGGTGGTTTCATCTCATACTAAGCAATTGTAGATATTTTTTAAAGACTCAGGAATCTCTGCCCTTTTTTACTTGATATTCCATTGTTCTCTTTTCTAATGTTCCTACTAATAATTTTTTTTCTGCAGAAACCTGAAAATACCACAAGCCAACCACCTTCTAACCAGCAAGTTGTAGAGGTGGCGATTCCTCATGTAGGGAAATTCATGATTGAGTCAAAGGAGGGGGGTTATGATGACGAGGTACCTTTATTGTAGACCTCTGCACGGTTCCTGCTTACCTGTGCCTGTTTAATACACGTACTTTGGGCCTGCATGCACCTTCACATTTATGTGTATTGCTGCATAACATACAGCTTGGCCACCCATGATCTGAAATTTCCTTACCAACTGCTTACAGAACTTTGAATTTTAAATGAAAATTTAAGTAGAAAGTTATGGAATTTGTCAAAAGAATAATGTTTCTAGAATTAATTCTTTTATGTAGATATATGATCAGTTTTTTCTAGGTTGATAGATTATAATAAGATTTGTTTAGTTAAGTAACAAAAACTTTGAACATTTAAAAATAATTTTTTCCTGTTTTACTTTTATTATCATACTTTGCCTACTATTTCCTGCCAAAAAATCCTACAGCCTGATTGCAAATAGATGGTGGATATTTTTGCTTCTGCAACCTCCATGTGAATGTGAATTGAGCGATTCATTATTATCGAATGCCTTCCAGTGCTTTATACGCTGTTCTTGAGAATCCAGATGAAAATGTGCTATTGTCCTTGTCCCATCAGACCCCTCCCCTTTTTCTCACTTTTTTCTTGAGACTCTTACATATGATCTTTCTTATATTTGAGGCCAGGGCCAGTAAAGCAAGGAAGACCTTGAATTGTATCATTTGTTAGTTTTTACTGGCATGGATGAGAATTTAATATATATCAAATAGTTTTTCCAAGCAACTTTTTTTCAGACTTCTTTGAAGTTACAATTAAGCGATTATGTAAGAGTTAATCACTGAAACCAGCAGTGTCACAAAGACAAGAAGATTACTGTGCCAGTGTAAGAACGCATTGGCCATAAGGAGAATAAGAAGCTGGTTTATGAGATAGAAACTGGTCAGATGAATTTTCTGAAGCAGGTATTAGGTATATTGTGACTCTTAGTGTATAATAAAAATTTGGGTGATAGGTTCAATGAATCAGAGGTGTTGGATGCAATCTCTTGATTGCTCTAATACCAAGCTTCATAGTACTCTGAGTTGTTTCGTTTTGCAGGTATTTGAGAATGTGAACAGCTAAGAGTGATATGCTATTTCAGAAACAAATGCTTAAGTATGTAATACTTAATAGCAGTACATTGTTCCAGTTAACTATTTCATTACCATGTTGCTGCTTGAAAATTACGGAAACTCCCATGTTTTTAGTAAAAATGTTAATTTATTGACCAAGTACCTGAGTGCTTGTTTTGAGGTAAGCCTTGTGGCATTTTAAAATTTAGAATTGTGATTAATCATTTAACGCTGTCTTTTGTGTAAGTGCTTATGCTGTTGGCAGAGATGCATTTTGTTTTGTTTTTGTAACTGATTGGAGTGACAGTTTAACCATGCATGTACCTGGGAACTAAGTTGTGTGGATACAGGGTTGCAATCACAGATGTTCAGGTCGTACTGTTGTGTGAGGGCACCCAGCCAGCAGGGCAAAGTGGAGGTGAAATTGAGCTCCTGCTTAGGTCCTCAAACCTTAAAGAGGCACTTTTTTTAAATAAAAAGAGTGTTGCTTGTTCTAGGTGGTTCTCAGAGAGCAACACTCTTTGATTGTTTGTCTAGAAGGAGGTGCCTTTTTGGAATTCTTCAGTTCAGAGAGGGTGGTTGCCTTTTTGCAGTTTGCACAAAGGTGCCATCTAGAGCTAGCTGTGGCCCTGTATGGATGATTTTGAAAGATACTTATATGCATATTGAGCCATATCTGCCATAAAATAGGCAATGGTTAATTTATAAGTAGTGAAAAACAAAGGACTTTTAACTTGCATGTCAAGATATTATTTTGGTTTTTGATATTTTTTATGTTAACCATTCAAAACTCTTACTTTAAATTCCTTGTGGCAGATCATGATGACACCGAACATGCAAGGTATTATCATGGCGATAGGTAAATCCAGGAATGTATATGACAGGTGTGGCCCTGAAGCAGGGTTCTTTAAGGTACAATTAACATTTTCATTTAATTTTTTAATGTTTCTAAATGAACTTCTTAAAATATTCTATTTCCTTGAATTAAATTTTGTTTCCTATATAATTTCTCTTTTCCTTTCTTAGCCATGACCACCTGATGTTCTAAGGGTTTCTTTTATGCATGAATCTAAGAGTGACTTTTTTTGTTGTTTTATTTTGTTTTGTTTTGGTATCCCAGATAATTCAACAAAAAACAAAGCATTTTACCTGAGTTGCCCTAATAGTACACCTTTGGGTTGTTAGCAGAAATTTGAATTGTGTTTTTATTTGAAGGGAATAAAAGGTATTGATGAGTGAAAATAGAAACTGAGTAATTGCTTCTGGTATAGTTTTGTTTTCTTGTCATTGGTAATACTATTTGTCAGTATTACAAATTTTTTTTTTTTTAGAATTTATTTATTTATTTATTTGACAGAGAGATAGAGAGCACAAGTAGGCAGAGTGACAGGCAGAGGGAGAGGGAGAGGGAGAAGCAGGCTTTCCTCTGAGCAGGGAGCCCGACGAGGGGCTTGATCCCAGGACCCTGGGATCATGACCTGAGCTGAAGGCAGCCACTTAACTGACTGAGCCACCAGGCACTCTGTATTACAATATATATATATTTTTTAATTTCACCATCATTTGATTTTAAACTGCTTTCTTCACTTGGTGGTTTCAAAAATGATTTGTTCATTTATTTTTATGTTTCTTATTCACTTAATGTTTTCTCCTGAATTTTTAATATCCTAGTCATTTCAAGAAATGTGAGACCATCAGGCAATTGCATTATTCCATGACCAAATCTATTCCCCTCTAATGATGTGAAAATATTGGGGTTTGGAAGCAAACTGTCAAGAAAGAATTCTTGAGACGTCTTCATGCAGAAAGGTGGTTTTTATTAAGCACAGGGACAGGACCTGGGGACAGGAAGAGCTGCACTGGGGTTGTGAGGGGTGGCTGATTATATACTTTCAAACTGGGAAGGAGTTAGGGATAGCATAAATCCCTAAGGAATTTAGAAGCAAGGTTTCCAGGACCTTGAGGGGCTAGCTGTTGTTAGGAAAAGGTCATTTATCACCATCTGGTAAGACCTTAGTCATGAGACCCTTCAGATGAATATCAGTGGGCTGTACCTTAGAGGATGATTGCTAACATATATCTTGGTGAGGGGTGGGGGTTAGATATGAAGTTTCCAAAGGGATTTTTATATATTAAAGGAGACTTACAGGATCCTGGAGATCAGGCTAATGTGAAGATAAGGTTGCCTTCACCCTTAGCAGGGTGTTAACATCAAGGCGGTTGAGTTCTACAGGAAGGTCATAAGCTCCTTATCTCAAGGGCTTGTCAATGAGTGGGCTTTAAGTTGTAGGGAAATTTAATTTTTTTTTTCCTTTTGCTTTTATTCTCCACATCATCTTATACCAGATCTTTACGATATTTTAATTACAATATTATTGATCTTACATTTTTGAAAGATGAAAGCACTGTATGGTTTGTCTTTTTATTTTGACTTCCCAAAAACTTCAAGTTGTTTTCACTTCTCACCCTTTTTAGTGTTTTTTTCCCCTAAAAAAACCCAAAAAGGCTTTACTGAGATACAGTTCACTACAGTAAACTGTATGCTTCCTTTCTTGACCTTAAAAATCTCAAACTTTCCCTTAATTTTCTATACCCTGCCTTCATCTAACTCAGTCTTCAAAAAGCTGCTTATTTCACTATTTCTTTCATTCTTTAGTACCAAAAAAAGGCTTGTGCATAGTAACATAATAATAAACACTTTTGAACTTGTTAGAGTGACCGGCCATTTTGGTATGCCCAAGACTGAGGAGTTTTCTGGAATATAGGATTTTAGCTGTTAAACAAATGGATCCCAGGATGAGTTGATCACCCTATTAAGTAAGAAAGGTTCAAAAACTGCTGTTATTGAAAAAGAAAACAAAACTTTGTTTAAAAACTCACCCTGTTTCCAGGTGGCCTACATTTTCTTTTCTTAAAATACACTGAATGTATGTCTTCTGAAGTTTTCATGTATTTCTTGTGGGAAAAGTATCTGTCATTTAGAGTAACACTGTCATGTCTTTTTTCCAAGTTGGATATCTTTATGTTGAATTGGGAATTTCACGTTTTTTAGGTGGATGCCTGCCAGTATTGTAAAGAGCCAGCTAAGTAGATACATTAAAACAACAGTACACCCCACCCCAACCTCCGCTGTGGTAACAGTTTCTGGTTATTTTATCTAATCCTTTTGGCATGAATTCCATATCTTTAAGTAAACACAGAATGCTTAAGTTTTTGTGATTCTTGGTTTACACATTTCCTGTTGAATTCCCTACTCCGGGATATGAACAATGAGCTCTCCTTCTCCTGTGCCTGCTCCCCCCACCCTGTAGTTCCCACCCTTCCATCTTTCCATCTGTCTGCACACGCGCACACACACATACGTGTAAAATTTGTCATTTGGATTAAAACAGAATTCTCAGTTTGTATTATTATTTCTATGTATGCTACTCAGGATTGAGCTGAGTCATAAACATTACTTTGACCTTTTCCCCCCTTCAGCTTTCATTTTCCTTGGAGTTGTTTTATTTTTTGATTTCCTTAGTTTTCTATATGTATTACTGATGTGCTTCTAAACTCAGTTTAGAGAGTTTAAAAGATTTAAACAACAGAATGGGAGATTTAAACAAAATCTTTGTTTAAATCTCCCACATTCTGTTGTCAGTTTTAAAATCTCCCACATTCTGTTGTCAGTTTTACCTTCTTGGGGAAATTTATTTTGGAAGAGATCTCTTCTGGAATACACATCTTCTGTAAATCTGTTATCCCAGAGCTTTATAATCTGTTTCAGTCTGCACTGATTTTCTTTTACCCCCAGTGTAGAACTCATATCTTGGGATCTTTATTCACCATTACCTAGGATGTCCTTTGTGACTTGTCTTTTATATATTTTCCATATTTCATATCTTTTTTTCTTTTTCAGTTTACCCTCTGATTTTGAGGCAGCAGCAAATCTCAGAAGCTTATATCCATGTATATTTATTTTTACCTATCTGTAATTGAGAGGGGTGTATGTGTGTGTGTATTTGTATATGTGTATGTATATATGTACCTATATGTGTATATGTACCTATATGTTTGTGTATGTGTATATGTGTGTATATATGTGTATATATGCTCACATACGTACACACACATAAGATCTTATGTAAATATCAGTTGTTTATAATGTGTTTTCTGGTATAGGTAAATGATTAGCATTTGGAAAATTCTAGCTGATAAGACATAATTTTTAAAAATTTGTCATTTAAAAAAATTTAAAAACAGTGGCAATAGGTACACAGTGCAGCCATTCAGTAATAATTAGGTGTCTGAATTAAAACTAATAATGGCGGTCTCTGCCACTGCCTGTGTCACCGCTGGGATCACTGTGTGACCTTTCTCATTTCTTCCTTTTGCATGATTGCATATGCAGGGAATTTTTTTTCCTTTTTAAATTTTACTATTTATATTATTTTGTAACATATTACTCGGAAATATATTGAGGGCATTCTTAAAATAAAGGCAGTATATCTACCACATTATCTTTTCGACCTGCATTTAGTATTCCACAGTATAGATGTGTATTTTCATTTATTATATATTACCCTCTTTTTAAAAAAAAGATATTATTTATTCATTTGACACGGAGAGAGAGGCAATGAGAGAGGGAACAGAAGCAGGGGGAGTCGGAGAGGGAGAAGCAGGTTTCCCACTGAGCAGGGAGCCTGATGTGGGCCTTGATCCAGGACCACAACCAGAGCCAAAGGCAGAGGCTTAACGACTGAGCCACCCAGATGCAGATTCCCCTGTATTACACTCTTCATGGACATATGCACTGTTTTCCCGTCTGCCACTTCTGTTGAGTGAGTTATTGTACCTTTACTTCATAAAGAAGTTTTAAAAACACTGCTTTCAAATCCTTCTCTCCTTTCTGGATTCTGGAGTTTCGTTGCTATACAAAAAGTCTTCTTTGACCCAAGGTATTAAGTTTTCTGTAGTAGTTGCTTAAAGCACTTTTCTTAGTAAATTTTTATTTTTATGAATTCAAATGTACACACTATTTACTCAGTAGCATTTTATTTGGGTTTTCTACATTCTCTATTAATAAAAATTTATTGTATTTTTCTTTTTTCTGCTGTCTTCATCAGGTGTGATCTTATGCTTTTGTTAGCTTTAGTAAGTGAATTTGAAAGCTTTTTTGTTTTTCTTATACAGTGGTGTAGTTTACATAGGAATTGTCTATTCCATAAAAGTAAGTTAGAACTTGTAAAACCAAATGAGCCTAGGCCCCTTTTTTGGTTATAGATTTTTTTGATAATTTTTTTTTTTTTTTTTTTTTTTTTTTTTTTTTTTTTTTTTTTTTTTTTTTTTTTTTTTTTTTTTTTTTTTTTTTTTGTTGTTGTTCCTTCTACAGTGATTGGCCTATTTAAACATTTTTTTGGATTTTTGGCAATTGATTTAATCATTGTCAACATTCAGAATATATATACAAAACATAGTAACTAACATGATAGCTGCTTCTGTCTTACTGTTTTCCCTAAATTAGACATAGCATACTGATAATTTTTATTTTTAGTATTTATTTTATTATTACAAAATATATACAAAGTACAGTAACTAACATATGATAGCTGTTTCTCTTACTGTTTCCCTAAATTAGATATAGTATATTCATAATTTTTATTTTTAATATTTATGTTATTATACATAATTATATATAATTATAGTATGATATGATAATATAGATACATCTATATCTCTTCTGTCCCATTACCAAAAATATTTTTATTTGGTTTATTTTGTATTAGCTTTTTGGTTATGAGAAGTTTTTCAACTCTGTCCCTTTCTAAAAATGGACTTACATATGTATTATGGTTAGATCAGTTTTTAAAATTTAGATATGTTTGCTGGTGGTAAACCATGTGATGAATGTTGGTTTTTACTATAAAAAGATAAATTGGAGAATGAAACTTATATCTGGGTAAGTGGACTTGCTAAGGTTTAACCTCTTTATTAGAGAAAGTCATCAACTCACTCTCAGATACAATATTAACCACAGGCCCTCGCACATGGGGGTCTGCTCCCTATAAACACATAGTATGAATGTTAATAAGCAGGCAGAGCTGGAAGAATAAATGAGGAAAGATGCTTACCTGCGTTCTTTTCCCAGTTGATGATGTTATGGTCTGTTTCCACTATTAACAGAAAACTCCCAAATTCTAGTGGTTTAAAGAGAGAAGCTTTTGTCATGTAAAGCTGAAATTTAGAGAAAGGCAGTATAAGACTGCTATGATGAGCAAATGTAAAAGCTAGAAAGAAAGTATTCACAAAGTACTTGTTACTTGTATGTTTATGTACTGTGGTGGCAGTGGGAGGGTCATACCATAATTATAATCATGGGATTTGTATACTTTACTTTGTAAGACATTAAAATGATTTCGTATGGGGTTTTTATTGTTTGTTTGTTTTTGTTTGGGGGGGGAGGGGCCTATACCTATTAAAGTGTCCTTAGGATTTTAATGAAGTACGAACACTTCTGTATTCATGAGACTTTTTTCTTGGTGGTCCAGCAGTTGTTCCTAGTTGACATAACTTTATCACCTTTTTTGGACTTTTAAAATACCTTCTTTTTTTTTTTTAAGATTCTATTTATTTGACAGAGAGAGAGAGAGATCACAAGTAGGCAGAGAGGGGCAGGCAGAGAGAGAGGAGGAAGCAGGCTTCCCACTGTGCAGAGAGCCCGATGTGGGGCTCCATCCCAGGACCTTAGATCATGACCTGAGCTGAAGGCAGAGGCTTAACCCACTGAGCCACCCAGGTGCCCCTAAAATGCCCATTTTTATTACGCTTTTGTTTATTCAAAAGTTGTAAAAGTATATTTATGACAGCATAAAACATGCCTAACAGTACAGTCCATGAGTGAGCAGCTCCATCAACGACCAGCGTGAACATGTCCATGTAACTCCCAGTCGGGCCTGGAACATATGGTACTTCAGAAGCTACACTTGTTTCTCCTTCCTGTCACTTACTACATTCTTCCACCACCCAAAAGAAGATGTTCCCTGGACCTCTAACAACATAAGAAAGTGTTCTTACACTTTATACACTTAGAATCTTTCACTACAGGTTCTTGTTTTGTCTGGCTGCTTTTACTCAACATGTTTGGAGCTTTAGCTGTATTATTGGATATAGTTGTAGTTCATTCTCAAGGTATTCCATTGTATGACTATCCTGTAATTTTCTTCCCATTCCCTTGATGGGCATATCAAGACATGTTTATTATTGCTAATATCCGGGCACTGTCCTCAATCGAATGTATGTTTTATAATTTTACTTTAATGGTCTTATACCTTTCTTGTTTAATTTATTCCTAGACGTATAAAAAAAAGTTTATTTTTATGAATTGAGGCACTTACTCCTACTTATTCTACCAAGTTACTGGTAGAGTAGATAGTGGGAGAGCTAATTAATTTTTTTTAATTTTTAATTTTTTAAATTTTTATTTATTTATATTGAATCCAGTTACCTTATTGGGCTCTTATTTTTTTAGTTGATTCATGTCATTATTTCAGTACACTGGCTCTGAATAATTATCTCATAATTGGGATAATTTCCATCATACTTGTTATTTGTTTTTATTATGTTAACCAGACTCTTCAGAATATAGTTAAATATGAAAATAATTTTAATGGTTGTATCTCTAGTGTTCTATTTTCAAGTATGTTGTATAATATTCTTTTATAGATTTCCCTTTACAATTTTAAAAACTTTCTCAAATTCATAGTTAAAAGAGAGTTTATTCTGAAAGATTGTAGTCTTCAACCCTTAGTGTAAAGATTTTAACATTGACCCCCCCTTTTTTAAACATTGTAAACACTGTTTCTATATATTCTTTTTGTACACAATGTAGTTTGTCAAAAATGGATGAGTGTTGGCATCTATGTTCATAGATAATTTGATCTCCAATTTCCTTTTTTATATTTGTCAATATTTTATATTCAGATTATGCTGGCCTTGTGTAATCATTAAGGAGGCTTTTCCCTTTTTTCAGACTTTGGAGTAGTGTAGATAGAGAAATTATTTGGTCCTTGAAGACTTGACATAACCATTCAGCTCTAAAACAATGTGGGCCTGATTCCTTTATTGGGTGTAGATCTTGAGCAACCTTTTCAGTTCTTCTGTAACTTTACTGGGTCTCTTCAAAGACTTGGTAGTTTTTGTACCTTTTAAAGCAATTCTGGTAATTTGTATTTTCCTAGATGATCTTCTGTTTAATTAAAAACTTGTAGTTTATTGGCATAAAGTTTTATGTATTTTTTTTTAAAGATTTTATTTATTTATTTGACAGAGATCATGAGTAGGTAGAGAGGCAGGCAGAGAGATGGGGGGAAGCAGGCTCCCTGTTGAGAAGAGAGCTCTATGTGGGGCTCGATCCCAGGACTCTGAGATCATGACCTTAGCCGAAGGCAGAGGCTTAACCCACTGAGCCACCCAGGCGCCCCAAAGTTGTATGTATTATTTTTTAAACAAATTGTAAAGCTCTTTTTTTTTTTTTTTTTAAATTTTTGTCACCTTTCTGATATGTGGTGGTGAGTTTTCTCCCATACGTTGGTTTTCCATCAGCTTTTTGGAAAGAAAAACTTTGGATCTTTTTTTATCTAGTTGCCACATTATTTTATTTTTCTACCTTTATTTTCTTTCCTCTCCTCTTCTCCCCCCTACCTTCTTGAAATGCACTTTTTCTATACTGGTTAAGTTGTCCTATAGGTTTTGATATCCTATGATCCCAATATTAATATGATTTTGATTCTTTTGGCCCAAGAATAATTTAAGACAGTATTGTTTTAATTTCTAAGAGTTTAGTTTGGGAGTTGTCCTTATTTTTAATTCCTGTATGTATTGCACTGTGATCAAATCATATTGCTTATATGATGACAATCCCCTGGAATTTGAAGTAGGTTTTCTTCTGTCTTTTGGTACACTACCAGTTCTTTGTTTTTTTTTGTTTTTTTTTTTTTTATTTGACAGAGATCACAAGTAGGTAGAGAGGCAGGCAGAGAGAGAGAAAGGAGGAAACAGGCTCCCTGCTGAGCAGAGAGCCCAATGAGGGACTCGATCCCAGGACCCTGGGATCATGACCTGAGCCGAAGGCAGAGGCTTTAAACCACTGAGCCACCCAGGCGCCCCGCCAGTTGTTTTTTTTTTTTTAATAGCCTATAAACATTTAATTTATATGCACTCTCACACATACACACACTCTGTGAAGTCAACAAACCTTATTTCAGAGATAAGAGCATTAAGACTTGGAGAAGTTTGTGACTTACTTTATATCACAATTAACAAATAGTATTCCTCGCTCTCTGATTCTTCGTCTGATTTTCCCTTAGACCTTTCTGTCTCCAGAATATATTGTATGTTTATATATTTGGTATCTTCTGTTATATAGTTATAGCAAAATAAAGTCTGTTAAAATTATACATTTAGAAAATGATTTTGTAATATGTTTGGAAAGGTAGAAAAAGTCCAGGTACAATCATTTGGATCTTTGCAACTGAAGGTTTCAAAAGAGAAAGAAACTAGTCTTATTGAATGGGTCATCTATAGATAGATGGGGAGCAGACAAGAAAGGACATCATGTATTAGGAGAACTTAAGAAACAAGGGCACGAGTGCATCTGTGGGGAGACAAGCCTGACCTAAGTGGAAGGAAGTCTTTGTTGAAGCGTCATAGGAAGTAAGACAGAATAGTAACTTTGGACCTGATTAGTAGGAACATGTTAAAGGTCTGGTGAAAGAGACTTTTAAAAATGAATTGCAAAGCAGTTCCATCACCTACCTGATGACTAGTATTACATTTCATTCTGTAAATGTTTGGTGGTTTCTTTGCAGTATCTGTGGTAGTTAACTTAAATAATTTCCTTCATAGGCAGCCAGAGTATGGAAAGGACAAACACAATTCTAGGGCAAGATTCTGAGGAAGTTGTATGAATTAACTGACAACTCAGCAGTGTTAACTTTACTTATAACGATAAATAGTGAAGAACTCGGCTAAATATACTGGCATGGAACATCTGTTGAAATTTTGAAGGAATAGATATGATTGCCGTATATTTTAAACATCAGAGAACTTTTTTAGAAGGACGTTCATAAATAAAAATAATTATAATTATAAAAAAATAATTTGTGCTGGTGAAAACGTGCTTTTTATGTGTTTGAAAAATTGCCTGTAGAAATTTAAATGTGCATTTTTACCTCTACTTGTTTAAATATAGATTTTAACTTTGGCATTTACTTGTGCGAATTAGGAGAATCTTAAATAGAACAAAATTAAGAGGTAAACATAATTTTAGAATAAAAGAGGGATATGTATTCCAGCTTGCTAATAGAAACCTCTTTGCTCTTTAAGAAAAATATACAATCTCTCTTTTGAATGTAGGTAAAAAAAATGTGTAGCCTTTTAGTGTTATAATTTCTTATCTCTAAACCTACAGTATTACTTTAAAAGGCTCAATACAAATTTATTTTATTTTGGTTATACTAATTTTGGCCAAAAACATGATACCTTGAAATATTTAAATATTCAAAAGAACTTGGAATAGTTTATGATAGTCATTGCCTGAAGACCATAATAAGGAAGAACAGTTACTGACTTTTTTTGTTTTATATTCTCAAATTTAGTATAGTTTGGTTATTAAATGAATATGTGCACCTTTTTTTTTCAAATTGGGAAAATGGGAGGATTTTAGAGTTCTAAGCAAAGCTTATGTATGCTAATTAGGTATACTTTGAAGTGAGCCTTAATATGACCCTACATGTCAAAATATAGTTTTCATGGCTATTTTTAACCACAGCATGTATGACCAAAAAAAGAGAACTCAATTTATTTTAGCTATAAGGTAATAATTCTGTTTATAGTGCTAAGTTATATAGAAGGACTTATTAGCATTCCCTTTAATGAAATATAAGAATATATAACTAGAATGTTTCATTTAGTGTTTGTCAGTTGCATTTTCTCCCTTCTATAAAATATATCATAGTATCTGTTTGGCCAGGAGTTGTTTAAGAAAGGGATACTTCTTAAAAAAATAAAAACAAACAAAAAAACCTTTCTAATAGAATTGATTTTTTGTAACTTATTTTGCTTGTGGCACCAAAATTTTTATGGTTAATAGAGCTAGGATTTAGATATAAGTCCAGTATAAATGATTATTATGAAAAGTATTTTTAATCATATAGGTTATTTGTATACAGCAGTATTTGATAGATAACCCTACATTTATCTCTTTATGAACCAATATTTTCCAAATGGTTTGCTCATATGTAGAAACATGTATCAGTATTGTTTCCTGTTATAATTAGTTATAAATTCTGAGATGTCCTGTTTATAAAGAAAAAGGAAGTTCAAGCATAAGGTGATAATAATGATAATATTAATTAATTCTTACACATATAAATTTCAAATATTTTTGAAGCAACAAGGGATTCATTCTGTGATCCCTACAGTCTCAGGACTTATTTAGACTCTTTTAAAAGGTCTAAATTATAGTGGTATTATTATGCATATAAGAGCCACCTTTTCTTTCAGATACGGGTATTCTAGGAAGCTGTATTTCAACTCTAAAATTTGGGATATTCAAAATACATATGAAACTGATACTAGAAAGCATAGGATAAGAGGTTTCTCAGTCTTAGTCTACTTTTACGAAATTATTCACATAGTACGCTTAGGTATGTTGTTTAGTTTCTTCTCTACATGAAAACAAAAAACACTACAGTGAAGGGATAAGGAAGTACACATATGGTCAGTTTTAGAAAATGCTTTTAAACTATGGAATATGGGGCAATATTTTTTTTTTAAGATTTTATTTATTTTATTTGACAGAGATCACAAGTAGGCAGAGAGGCAGGCAAAGAGCGAGAGAGGAGGAAGCAGGCTCCCTGCCGAACAGAGAGCCCGATGCAGGGCTCGATCCCAGGATCCTGGGATCATGATCTGAGCCGAAGGCAGAGGCTTTAACAACCACTGAGCCACGCAGGCGCCCCAGGGACAGTATTTTTAGATGTACTACTTTGTTTGTAATACTTTAAAAAAAAAAAAAAAAGTATTTGAACACAAGAATAATTAAAGCTGTAATATCGAAGGATTTTAATTATTATTATAATTAACCAAAATTGGCATTTTGTTACATTTTCTAGGCAATTAAGTTGGAGTATTCAAGATTGGTTAAGTTGGCCCAAGAAGATACCCCACCAGAAACAGATTATCGTTTACATCACGTAGTGGTCTATTTTATCCAGAACCAAGCACCAAAGAAAATCATTGAGAAAACATTGCTAGAACAATTTGGAGATAGGAATTTGAGTTTTGATGAAAGGTAATTTAAAAATGTGAAATAATGAACTCATATGCTCAAATTGTCTTTTTAAAATAGCTTTCTGTGCAGTTTTTTTAATGTTTATTTTAACCTAGACGAAGACAGTAAATAGAGCACAAAACTTGACTTCACTTAATTTGTACAGTTGCTTTGTGATTTTCTTAGAGTTTATAGTCATGACCTTTAAAAGTTTGAGCAATTATTTATTGTTTTATTGTGTTGTAATTATTGACCAAGGTACTGAGCTAAGCAACATAAAGATGCACAGGAGAAAATAATATAATCACGGCTCTTTGGGAACTCAGTATTTTAGAGAAATAAAGAATTTCTCAGTCTCTGCACTATTGTATATTTGAGTCAGATAGTTCTTTATTGTGGGGGTATCCTATAATGTATAGGATATTTGGCAGTGTTTCTGACTTCTACCTGCTAAATGCTGGTAGCACGTCCCACAAGCGGTGTGACAACCCAAAGTGTCTCCAGGTATGCCAAATAATCCCTTGAGGAGCAAAATTACCTTGTTTGGGAATCACTAGAGAAAAGTATTTAATTGTATATGCAAATAAAATAGTTTAACACTCTCTGATATCAAGAGAAGTCTTAAAATGGTTAAATTACAGTTTATCCTTGAACAGTGCGGAGATTAGGCGCATTGACTCTCCGTGCAATAAAAAATCTGCACATAAAGTGTATAATTTTTGACTCCCCCAGAACCTAACCGCTAATAACCTCCTGTTGACTGGAAGTCTCTGATAACATAAAGTCGATAAATACATATTTTGTATGTTACATATACTATATACTGTATTCTTATAATAAAGTAAACTGAAGAAAGGAAAATGTTACTAAAATCATAATTTTATGATTTTAAATCATATACTGTATATGTATATGATAACAATACTGTAAAAAAAAAACTGTGTGTGAGTGTACCCTCAAAACCCATGTTGTTTAAGGATCTACTGTATTTTGGTTTACCCAAAAATGTTTTCCCATAGAAATGTGTATAAAATCCCTAGAATTATTTTTTTAGTAATATTAGAAAATTAAAATATAATCTAGTTAGAATGAATTCCATTAAAGAAATTTAGGCCTTGGGTAAAGATCCAAGTATTGGATGTTATTTTTAGAATACAGAAACATTTATGTTATCTTGGAGTTCATTGTAGTCCATTTTAATCCTGAAATAAATGATTATCTTTTCATGAATATCTCAAAATTAAAAATAGGCATAGCAGAGGACAATATATGGAAAACAAAGCATTCAGGATCAAATTCCTGCTTTACCATGTGTCCGCTGTGAAATTTCAGATTAAATGAAATAATACAAGTAAATGGCTTCAACAGTATTTGATAGACAATAAAGTGGTCAGTGACTGTTAGCTATTACTATTTTATTAGTAGTAGTGGGAGCATCACTTATTTTACATACAACCCCACCACAAATTGCTCAGAAATATGACTGATTATGACTCTTACTATTTGGGTTGTTGGTACACCACGTTCCAATGAATATGGAGAAAATATTGGTGGGGTAATCACACTGATTTTTCACTCTTTTGCAGTTTTTGTCCTGAGGACTGGATATTGGTCAAATTGTTTGATAGTTTAATTTCTCTTATACAAAGTGAGATCCGTGTGATAACTAAATATATTCTGCGGAGATTTCTTTAACAATGATTCTATGATTAAGAATGTCTCTGTTACCTGAAATGATAGCCACATTTTGGATTCCTTTTTTGCTATTTATGAATAATGCCATTTGAAAGGGGAAAATGAGATTTAATGTTTCTTAGGCTTGCTTAGATATACATCATAAAAAAATTTCATTTTTTACTTATGCAATATGTATTGATAGAATGTAATTTAAACGCCATATGTAAATATAACATTGTAAATTTGAGTTAGAATTATTGATGCTGTCTTCTTTATGTGCTTTGTAACTATCCAACACTGATCTAAAAACCATTTTCAATTAAGGTTATTTGGGAGTTGATTCCTCAAAAAAGTGTTGCTTAGTGATAATGGGTTTTATTTTCATATGTGTTGGGTAGTTTAGTTTTATGTCCCATATTTTTCAGTTTTTATGAATTTAGCTTTTGATTTAGGAATGCATTTCTTTTATTTGAAGGTGTCACAACATAATGAAGGTTGCTCAAGCCAAGCTTGAAATGATAAAACCTGAAGAAGTAAATTTGGAAGAATATGAGGTAATGTGCCCTTTGAGAGGTTAAACTGTAGATTGAGGAATTCTGTAGTTCACTGATTTCCCTTTCATTTCAGCACAGCTGAGCACAGGAGACAATAAGGTATAGAGAGTGTAAAGTAACCGGCCCAGAATTTTCACAGCTAGCAAATTATAGCGTGGTTAACACAGCCTGCATCCTTTTTTAAAAAATTTAACAGAACCGGGACGCCTGGGTGCTCAGTTGGTTAAGCAGCTGCCTTCAGCTCGGGTCATGATCCCAGCGTACTGGGATCGAGTCCCACATCGGGCTCCTTGCTCGTCAGGGAGCCTGCTTCTCCCTCTGCCTCTGCCTGCCACTCTGTCTGCCTGTGCTCGCTCCCTCTCTCTCCCTCTCTCTCTGACAAATAAATAAAATCTTTAAAAAAAAAAAAATTTAACAGAACCTGCATTCTCAAATGAAGCTGTGCTGTACTTTTTCCTTTCTTTGCCTCATCAGATATTTTGGGGAGGAAGTTGCAAACTTGCCTTAATCGTTGTATGCCAATACATCTGTCATTATTGGACACTGTTGTACATGTGAGAAAGAGAGCACACATGAATTCTCATATCATGCTTATGGTAATTTTGTACACAAAATTCTCTTTGTGAACTTTGGCTTTAAAATTAGTATTTTTTTAAAATTTATCAATTCAAACACCTAAAGTTCTTTCAGACTTTTAAATTTAACTTTATACATTGTCTTTTTTTTAACTTTTTAAAAAACTTTTAAATTTGTTTATTCGTTAGAGCAAGCAAGAGCACAAGTAGGGGGAGAAGCAAGGCACTGGATCCCAACACCCTGGGATCATGACCCAAGCTGAAGGCAGATGCTTAGCCATCTAAGCCCAGGTGTCCCAACACATTGTCTTTTAAATTTATAAATCTAGTAAATTTTAAGTTGATTTCATAGTGTTTTTGATTAATGTTTGGTCATATTTACAAACAATTATTCTAGATTCTCTTAAACGGTTATTATAATTCACCACATTAACATATAAAAAAATTCATTTTTGATGAAAATCCTTAGCTAACCTGGAATACAAGGTGCAACAACTTTAATCTCCTAAAGAGTACCTCAAAAAAAAGCAAAACTAGCAAATATATAGAATTATGGGCATTATAATCAGGAAAGATGGGGATGTCTCTGCAACCACTTTATTCAGAATTGTCCTGGAAATTCCAAGTGGGCAGCAAGTCAACAAAAATAAGCAAAAAGTAAACATTGGAGAAAAAGAAAGTTATTGTTTGGAGATTTTACACCTAGGAAATACAAACAAAATCTACAGATAAGTTAATTGGAAATATTAAGAGAGTTTTGCAACATGTAAAACCTGCCAAACACCAGTTTTGTTCCATTAACCCAGCAGCAGATAATCAGAAAGTGAAATTTTAAAAAATGACATAATTTATAATAGCATCAAGAAGTGTGCAGTAACTAGAAATAAATCTAGGAAAAGATGGCATGACTTTAGGAGCTGTTAACAGAAGACCTGAATAAATGGATATACATACTATGTTTGGACAACTTGGTATTGTAAAGATGCCATTTTACCCCAGAGTAGTTTATTGGTTCTGTGCAGTCGCTATCAAACTTCTAGCAGCTTGTCTGATGGAGGTTGATAAGCTGATTTCAAAAACTTTATGGGGGGGGTGCCTGGTTGGCTCAGTCAGTGGACGTGCAGCTCTTGATCTCTCGGGGTCATGAGTGTGAGCCCCACACTGGGTATAAAAATTACTTAAGTAAAATTTTAAAAAAGTTTTAATAAAAAAAGATGAAATGCAAACATCTGAGTCTAGCTCAGACATTCTTGAAGAACAAGGTAGGAAAACTTACTTTGGAAATCAGGAGATACCATTCTTGATCATTATACTTTAAGGGTAGGTAATTTAAAACAATATAGCAGAATGAAAAATCTGAGAATATATGCACAAATAAATGTACACATGATATATGCCAGAGATGACAAGCAAGCGGGTTCCTCGCTCTGTTTGTCCCCAAGATTCAAGTTATATGGTCTTGATTTTTAATTACAATTTGATTCTGCAGTCTCTCCCCAGGGTTGCTTCATCCCATTGGATTCAACGTATTTTCGTTCTGAGCACTCCTCATATTCTAACTGCAGAACCATTAAATCTTACATGTATTTACATGACACGTTTTTGAATTCTGTGTGTCCTACATATCTTTGTCTCGCACTGAGTCATGACTCACCAAACCTTGGCCCATAGGCCGAATTTAGCCCACCATCAGTTTTTACAAAACAGTTTTATTGGAATACAGCTATTTGTTTACATATTACATATGTTTACAGCTATTTGTTTTGTCACTACATCTCAGAGTTGAATAGTGACAACAGAGACTGCATGGCCTGCAAAGCCTAAAACACTTCTTGGCTAGGTCTTCACAGAAAAAGCTTACTCACAACTTCTCAGGCAAGTCTAATGACAATAGAGTGGCAGTTTGAATACTTTTCCAGAAAAGTTAACTTTAATTATTCATTTAAATCCTGTATTGAATTTAGTTATGGTTTTCCTTGACATAGGGTTTGTTTTTGTTTGTTTTTCTCTTAATAAGTTAAAGAGAAGTCCTGATTCTGGTCAGTTCTGAAGTGAGTCCTATTACATGCCTAATGATTGGGTTTTTGGAGGGAAGGGCAGTTGAAATGTGACATGCTTCTATTCTTTTTGCCATATCTCAGATGAATAAACTATTCAGCTACCATATTTAAAATAAAATTTAACATAAACTTGTTAAAATTATAAGGTTAAATAAATTTATTATAACATTTTTCTTTTAGTTCCCTAACATTTTTCATCATATAATAGTCTTCAGTATTCATTCTGTTAAAGTAGTGACTTCATTTACTTCCCCCATCTAGTGTGATGTACATCTATAATAATAATAATACACCATTATACAAAAGAATTTTTGATAGATAGAAAACATGATAGATTACCTTGCATTTGTATTTCTGCTATAGTGAATCATTATTTAATTCCTCATTAATTTCTAATAATTTTTACATTTATTATATTAATGAAGTAATCTTATGTATCAAAATTGAAAGTCTTGATTTAGGTCTAGTTTACCTTAATTTTGAATTCTTTGATACTGTTAATTTGAATAGTTGTGGGAACAGTACATTACTTTATGAACAGTTTTCATTGTGGTTTTAATATCCTACTCTGCATTCTTTTAAAATGTTTTTCACCTATAGGAGTGGCATCAGGATTATAGGAAATTCAGGGAAACAACCATGTATCTCATAACTGGGCTAGAGAATTTTCAAAAAGAAAGGTAAGGCATGGTGGTTAGATATTATTTTTGTACTTAATTCTATTTGGATATAACCTCATCTATAGGAAATATTTTATTTACAATACATATTTTTGATAAACTTTTAATATTATGTTTTAAATTTACAAAGAAGTTGTGTAGTTAGTACAGAGAGTTTCTCTATACCCTATATATTTTCCATTTTCAGTTAAATCTGTAAGGTTGGCATTAGTCTTTTTATCATCTCTTAAATACTATAGTTGAAATTTAGGATGCAATAGGATTAGATTGAAGCCTGGAACTTTTCTGGGGACCAAAGAAGTTTGTGGCCCAACACTAGGAATTCTTTGTATTCCCTGACATTTCTCTTCCGTCTCCAGCTGTTTCATATTCTTTCTGAGTCTAATCTTGACTTCAGAGCAGAAATAGTGTTTCTAATCTTTTTGTCCAAACTTGCAGTTACTGTAAAAATACCGCTGTAGAGAATTGATCACTGGTCTTCTGAGTATTGTGACTGCAAACACATTTTAGATAATTTTTCATTTAAATTACAAATGGTTTTAAAAGAATTTCTACTTATTAAACTATATTATTATTTACTTTTAAATGTTATTAATAAGAGATGCATATTGACTTATTTACCTACACATTATTCACCAGTTTGCATTTACATGTTGTTCACATATTTCTTAATTCACATTCTTTAATATGAATGTACTTGACTAGTGATTTTTTTTTTTTTTAGTGCTATATTTTAAATATTCTCTAACAGTGCATTCAAGTAAAAGGGTTGTTGAATTCCTTTTCTTGTTTTGTAGGAAGTATAGGAAACCTCCGCTGAGATGTTAATGCAATTTTGCTTTTAAAGGACAGCGCAGGCTCTTCTAGAGCTGTGCTGGCCATCCTCATTGCCACCAGCCACATGTGACAGTTTAAATTTAATGAAGAACTTTAAAACTAAAAGTTCAGTTTCTCAGTCACAGCAGCCACATTTTGAATGTTTGGCTCCGGTATTGGCCAGCATGGACATAGCACTCCCTGTAGAAAGTTCCGTCAGACCATGCTGCTGAGTCTGTGGGACAGTGCATGGTGCCATCCCTTGTAACTTACCAAATGTTAGAAGTTACCCAGAATTTTAAAATAGCGTTAATACTTGAACACAAATCATTAAAGTCCTAGTCCTTGTGTAATTTATTTATTTTAATTTAAATTGCATTAACACACAGTGCAATATTGGCTTCTGGAATAGAATTCAGCGATTCATCGCTTATATACGACACCCAGTACTTGTCACAAATACGTGTAATTTATAAGATAATTCACTTTGGTTAGTGAAATAGAAAAGTATTTTGATTAATCAGTAGCTCCATTTTATGAGTTATTTTATTTTGGTCAGAGTTTTATTTCTTGAATAGAAGTATTCAGGTTCACTTTAGGATATCTAAGATTAGTATTTCTGAGAAAAATAGTAGTGTGATCTTATAATTGAACAGAGTATCTAAGATCACTAAGGCATTTCCATTTTATAGATAAAGAAACTGTTTACTTACACATGTCTCCATAGAGATGCAATAACTTTTTCAAGGTCACGCAGTTAACTAGGGAGAGAAAAATTGAAATAGAGATCTCTATTCTTGTAAAATTTAATGAAGTCAGGTAAGTACAAGAAGTATTTATTTTTCTCACTCAATAAGAATTAAAAAGGTGAAACTGCCACTTTCTTGCTCTCTGCATTAACTTCTGTATTAGCTTTTCTTAGTTAACATTTGTTAAAGGATTTTGAGATAGAACTTGAAAGTGTGTTTTAATTTCATAATTTGCTTATTCTCAAATATATACTTATTCAGACAGTAAATATTCTGGGATGGCAAATGTTACTGAATTGGAAAAGTTCAACTAGAAAATTAGTAATGGTGACAAATAGTATTTATGGAATATCATAAAATGAAATGTTAATTTTACATTTTAAATATGGCAGTTACCACTGCTAGCAGGTTAGAAAGTTTCTGTCTTTGTTTTAAATAGAAAAGCATAGCACATGAAAGCCTTGAATGGAATACTGATTGACAGTCCATTGTCAAGTCTGAGAGTAGTGAAATGCAATATTGTTTTTAGAAACCATAATTTTATAATAGTATAAATGAGGATAAAGAGAATGGTCATGGTCTTGTTTTACCTTTAAGAAATGAGGATGTTGTACCTGGACTGCTGAGTCTTACTCTGACTTGTTTGAAGATATGTTTGTAGGCACTTTAGAGGTTGTTGATAAAATATGGGAATTGTGTACTTCAGTGAAAAATTGGAACAAGGTCATTGTTTTAGAGCTGTTCCTAGGTGACTGAGGTCTTGAAGGCCAAATACAAATGTCTCCCTGAAAGACATTCATGACATTTGGAATAGGAACTTAATGGCTATAAAAGAAAGAAAGATGTGCCTGCAGACCACCTTTATTTAGTGGTGCAAAACATCCAATATTACTATCACTCCCTTCTTTTTTTTCCTTTCATAAGTAAACAAAAAGTCTTTAGCTGAGGTTATGTTTATAGTATTTCAAAATAAAATGCCATATTTGTAAGTTTTCTCAAAAATGAATTCCTGGGAGAAGCCTTTTCAAAAAACTATGTGAAATAACTTATTTTTTATGAAACAGTTTCAGGTATGTAACTTGTCATTAATTTCATTTCTACATTTAACATTTGAAATATAGAATTGATTAATATTTGAGCACATGAGTAAAACTTAGTGTAACCTAGAGTTTTAAAAGTATTTCTTTATACTATTTCACCTTTTAGGATGTTATATTTTTCTGAGTTAATCCATGAGAAGGTATGTTATGATTAGAAAAACTCACACAAAGGAGACAGCTTATGTTGTTCATATTTCAATTACACAAATATATAGCTGTATTTATTTCTTACAGCATATTAGAGGATAATTATTTTAGAGGCAAATAGAATACTCAAACATTTTTACCCTCTTTTTTAAAACTTAGTTTGAACTTCATAACTTCTTGGCTTACATTAATGTAACATACTAATATTACTTATATTGAATATAAAAGACCTGTCAGCTTTTATGTTAGTATGCTTTTTTATTGTTTGTGTTCCGCTAGAGTTTTCAGATTTAGAAGGATTCTTTCCCTTTCTACTTCAACTGGGTCTTTGGATATTCTCCCCTCTACCAATTACATTTTTTTTGTGATGAGAACTGTGCCCAGACATAGAAAAAACCTGACTGGTCACTGAATGAAACAAATGATGTTTGTGATTAAAAACAACAACAACAACAACAAAACAACAAAAAAACCTAGAGTAACCTGATCCTTCCTTCAAACAAAAATGACATTATGTTGTTAAAAAATTAGATTCTAGGCTTTCATTCAGTCTTAATTTTGACTGTAAATGGAAGATTTGAAGTAAACAGTTTCCATAGGAGACTGGAACTGTCTAAATTCAACAATTATGGGCTTTTCCTTCCCAGTCTTTTCTTAATTCCTGGTTCCATTTTTTGTTTTTGTTGTTTTTTGTTTTTTTTAGTTTATGACATAACTGTATAACTGGTTTCATATGTGGCTCTTGCTAAAAGGGTGCTCTCAGGCTTACAGTGCATCAGGTGATATTTTTATTGTAATGTTCTGTATAATCAACACAAATGTATACTTAAAATATTTTACAACTATAGCTGACTTTTTTTTACAAAGATGAAATATTAATGCTATGTGTTTCTTTTAATTTTTAAGTTATATAGATTCCCTGCTGTTCCTTATCTGTGCTTATCAGAATAACAAGGAACTCTTGTCCAAAGGCCCGAACAGAGGACATGATGAAGAATTGATATCACATTATAGAAGAGAATGTTTACTCGTAAGTTGAATATACATAGGTCGTGTTTGCTTGCTCATTTTATCTTACATTGAACACATTTTCCGGACTCATGTGTAAGTGATTGACTATAAATTCTGATGGGGAAGGCATCATGATGAGGTCTATAATCTGGGTATAATCCTTTAAGATTATGAGATTATGAGAATGCACCCAATTCTTTATTGTCCCTTCTTTATTGATCCTCAATATTGCAGGTGATAAACCAGAAATGTTCTTAAAATGGGATCAAAATAATTACATTTTTATATTTAAATTTCTTTATTCCTTTTTTTGGGGAGAGAAGAGGTGTTTCGCAGAGTGTGAGGAATCATTATTATTCCAGAAAAATAATAGATTTTTTTGATTCTTTCTAAATTGTATGTTTGGTATATATAATGTCAAAAGATCATTGTAATACAGTACCCTTTTTTCTCACCTAGTCATTGGTAGTTTTTTTTTCTCAAATATTTTTATTATCCATGTGTAGAAATACTGCCATTGTTTTATAAACTCTAAAAAAAATGTTTTTAACAGCTGTGTGTTTTGTTTTGTTTTGTTTTGTTTTTTTGTACTTGATTACTTTCCAGATGTCTGGAGTACTTTGTTATTATTTCTCTAGTTAGCCAGTATGTATAAAATCAAAAATTCTATCTTTATACATTTTTCTGATTGAATTTCATTCTTAACTATTAACATCACTCTGTTATATATTTTGAGCACCTAAGTTATGATTTTTTCCTATATAGAATACACACACATGCACAACAAAAGTATTCAAGAATGTATGCTTTTTGAACCTATATAAGTTACATGTAACAAAAGTATTCAAGAATGTATGCTTTTTGAACCTATATATGTTACATGTAACAAAAGTATTCAAGAATGTATGCTTTTTGAACCTATATAAGTTACATGTTTTAAGTGTACTTTAAACGGCTTTAAGTAGATGTGCTGAAATGTTTTCTTTATTGTAAATTACTAATTGTAGTCTGCAGTATGTCTTTATTAGGAGGTTGTGATCTTAAAGAATTTTCTCTCAGCTGCTTTTATTGCATTTGAGTTTTTTAAAACTTGAAGTGTTAGTGGTTTGTATCCATGGAGGATAGTTCTTTATTTGGCCAGTTTCAAAAGGTTTTTGTTTTTGTTATTATTATGTGCAGGGCTTTTTCTAGGAAACTTCTTGCTAGAGTAGATTGAGATTGTTTTTCCCGATTGCTGTTTGTTCTAGTGTTGTTTGTAAACATACTTATTATGTTGTTTTTGGTGTTAACACAAGTATTTTTATTTAATTAAAGAAAAGAAAACTCTTTTTCTTTTCCTCATTGCATTAAGAAATTAAATGAGCAAGCAGCAGAACTATTTGAATCTGGAGAGGATCGAGAAGTAAACAATGGTCTGATGATCATGAATGAGTTTATTGTCCCATTTTTGCCCTTGTTATTGGTGGATGAAATGGAAGAGAAAGATATACTTGCTGTGGAAGACATGAGAAATCGTTGGTGTTCCTATCTTGGACAAGAAATGGAGTGTAAGTTTAACCACTACTGGTGGACACCTCAGTTGTTAGATTAAGCACAGTTAGAATTAGATGTTATTTATTTTTATCACTTTTTATATTCTGTAATATTTTTACATTGACATCATTACTTTTTTTTCTTATTTACAAATCAAGTTGTACACATTGCCTTGCCATTTATATTTTACCTCTCTCCATCAAATGGTAATTATTTTGCATATTTTGAAATGAAACATCACTTGACCACTGTAAATTAATAAATCACACTAAAGATGATAATTTCTTTCCCTCTCTATCTACATCTAATTGTTTGTATTTACAGCAAACCTCCAAGAGAAGCTGACAGATTTTCTACCAAAACTGCTTGATTGTTCTACTGAGATTAAAGGTTTCCATGAGCCACCGAAGTTACCTTCATATTCCACACATGAACTCTGTGAGCGATTTGCCCGAATCATGTTGTCCCTCAGTCGAACTCCTGCTGATGGAAGATAAACTGCACACACTTTCCCTAAACACACTGTATAAACTTTTTTTAGTTCTTAACCCTTGCCTTCCTGTCACAGGGTTTGCTTGTTGCTGCTATAGTTTTTAACTTTTTTATTTTAAATAACTGCAAAAGACAAAATGACTATACAGACTTTAGCCAGACTGCAAACAATAAAGCTGAGAATCGCATGGCGCTCAGACTTTGTTTTAAACCAGAACTGATGTATAATTACAAATCTGATTGATTTCATTATGGCAAAACCATACTTTTGCCACCTTTCTGTTACAGTATTACTTTGCTTTTATCTTCTCTTTATCTACAGCTTTCCATTCAGTCTGGATCCTTCCACGACTACAGCCATTTAAGTGTTCAGCACTGTGTACGATACATAATACTTGGTAGCTTGTAAATGAAATTAAAGAATAAAGTTTTATTTATGGCTACCTATGTGTTTGTAAGCAGGTATATTGTATATTAGTGGATCATTTTAGTTATATATAAGTGAATTTTGTCTGGGGATTGTGTAAGATTGGATGAATAGATGAATAGATTAATACAAACTTTTAATTTTTCTCTGTTAGCACGTTGGAAATTTACTAAGTATTTGACACTTAAGTATATCTATATTTTTGACTAAGTTGTTAAACTTAGTATGGCACCTAAACCTGTTTTGAATTCAAATCAGGTTTTCACTGAAGTGAACGGCTGATATTTAAGTCAACCACACTGAAACTTTTAACTTTTTCTTAGATTAACCTTTTATTTTTTTATGTATTTACAAATAATATAGCAAGGTGATTATTTCAAGAGATACCAGAAAAAAGTACTTGAATAAGGGCTATTTAATAGTGAAACTTATAAAAAATCTGTTTATGTGTATACACACAAACACACACACACATTCTTCATAATGGAGGACAATGTTTTGCATTATATAATCACTCTATTTTTGTAAATTGTATACCACTTTAATTGAAAATGTTCTCTACTAATCAATGCTGTGAAATGAAGTTGATATTGTTGAACTAGAAATTATGAATATCTTTACCTGCTTTTATTTTCCTCCTTTTCAAAAAGAAAAAGATGTAGAACATTTTTTAGATGGAACTGCTGTTTAAGATTAATGAAGTCATATTGTGAATGAAAATCAATGCTTTAAAGGTAATCATGTTACCAATAACCTATTTTGAATTTATAAAAATTTCTTTATAAATAATACTTTGTTAGCATAGTAAAATATATCATTATACTATGTGTATGTTTGTTATAGCGTCGTCAAAACTAGAACTCTGTAAGTGCCTCTCATAGAGATCCTGGACAGAGGAGGAAGAAGGAAATATTAAGCCACTATATAATATTCCTTATCAAGGTACCAATGTACTACTGAGGTATTAATGACAAGGAATTAGCACTGTTTGTGTTGTAAGGTTAGATTTTGCACATTGTTGCTATCAAAATGTGTTTTGATTTAGATTTTAAATTCTCTACTGAGCAATAGTAGTATTCTACATCGGTTTTCAGGTCCTGTCCAAAGTTTTTAAAACTCCAAATGTATCATCAAAGCATTTGTAAAGTATCATCAGTATTTTACGATCTTCTCTGACAATAGTAAGGTTGGTTGTGTTTCTGTGTATAATTGACCACTGAGACACAAAGTGCTCAGACACCATATGGAAATTATTCCCTTCACAAGGCACATCTAGGAAATCATATGTGGCCCATGCTGCAGGTAAGTATTATTGTATTGACTTTCTACTTAAAAGCCAGTTTATTCATTCCTACTAATGAACCTGAAGTACTTATTTCAAAAAATGACCTTTTTTGAAGACCTGGGGAAACAAATTGTTTTTATGTCAGCAGCTTTCAATCTCGTCTAAACTAGAACCAGGACACTAGATAAAACGGTCAGTAACATTGTATGCACCTTAAATTGATGCTGTTTAACTTCCATTTACTTTTGATCCCTTGTTTGTTGGAAGCTTCTCAGTATTTCCCTCAGTTGCAATTTGAAGGAAGTAACTAAAAATTTGTTTTCTTAGTTTTAGATTTTTTGAGTCTAAGGTGGATTTTCCCGTCCTATACCTAATTCTCCAGAGTTCAGTGTCTTTGTTTATGATTCAGAGTTGTTGACTTGTACCTCTGCATCCTACTGCCATCCCCAAAAGGTACAGTCACTCAGATGCTTGCCAGCAGTGAGTAGGGATAGCCTTGTGTAATCATCTTTTTTTAATTTATCGTACATCATTAAGCAGATTAAATATCACTTGTATCCATGATAACTTCATCCAAAGTACGTATATTACTCTAGAGCTTCCATAACAGTACTACAAACCAGCTGGGTGGCTTATAGGACAAATTTATTTTCTCACAATTCTGGAGGCTAGAAGTGTAATGTGTGGGCAAGTGTAGTTTCTCCCGAGGCCTCTCTCCCTTGGCTTATAGCAGCCTTCTTGCTGTGCCCTCACATGAACCCAGTCCTACTGGGTGAGGACCCCAACACTTAACAACCTCATTCAGTCTTTTTAACCCACTGAGCCACCTAGGCGCCCCTTTCTTTCTTTTTTTTTTTTTTTTTTTTAAGAATTTATTTATTCATTCAGTCTTTTTAAAAAGCCCTTTCTCCAAATACGGTTACATTGCGGGGAGCGGCTTCAACTTAAGATTTTAGGGGTGGGTGACACAATTCAGTCCATAGTATGTGACAGCCTAGTTTATGTACCTCCTTTCCAGACAGAACAGAGTGGTAGCTTCTTCCCTTCAGACTCACGAGTACAATGCAAGTATCTATAGTTCTGCTCTGTTGTCTTCTTTTACTCTCACTGTATTCTAAAAACTATTTTAAAGTTACAGAAAACCAAAATAGGAATTGCTTACAATGCATTCATCTAACCAGTATCAGTTCAGTGTGTTTTCACTGAACAGTTCTTCACTGAATAAATGAAATAGTCTATGTTGATCTGCCCTTGTTTATGCTGGTTCTCTCTTGTTTTCCTTCCATCAGTTCCACTTTGTACCATGGATCTGTTTCTGTTTTGCTAGTGTTTTATTCTTGCCTACTCCACTTCCCCTTTCCATCCGGATCCCTTTCACCCTGAGCCCGGAGGTAACTATTGTTAACCATTGTGGCCACATATTTTTCCATGTTTGCGTAACGTTATGCAGTGTAGACACAAAAGTGTTGGATTGGGGGAGGGGCAGAAAAGGAAGGGGTCATCCATTTTATGCATCCTTTCTTCTATACTTTCTGGCCTTCAGTCCCTTCTTTTTCTAATGAGCTTTGATAGAAGGGACAGTAATCAAATAATAAAAACAATGACACTAGTAATAAAAGTAAATGAGTTATGACTGAAGGGACTCTATACACAGTTGAATACACACATGCATACACATTGGAATTTCAGGTATCCTCATTCACTTTATGCACAGGTTTTCTTAATGACTGTTTCAAACCACTGCCACCTCCTATTCAATGCCAGCTCCAGTAAAACAGGATGATTTTTCCTTTTCCTTACCAAGAAAATGGGACCATAGGGTATGATACCCTTCACCTTTAACCTCCATACCCATACATTTACAGTCAGTTAACCAAGATGTAATAAAGGATGGATATTATTGATAACCTACTGTTATGAGGAAATTATAAAATCAAATGTAGCATAAAATGAACTTACGTATTAAAAGTTACAAGCACATCCATTATTTGGGGGACATACTTTGCTCTTCTATAGAATTCAAAAAGCTTACTTTTTGCCTTATACCAGCCTAAAGCCTGTAAAACATCAGTTTGTCCTTTAGCAAATGGTTCTCACTTTTTCAATAATCTAGAGCGAGGCAAGTATTCTTAACCCAGGTTGTGCATCAAAGGCATATGAGGAGTGTTCTTTTTAAAAAGATGACTAGGTCCTATCTATCATGTGGATTCTTAAAAGACTTTTAAAGTGAGAACTAGTGGGTGCCTGGGTGGCTCAGTGGGTTAAGCCTCTGCCTTCAGCTCAAGTCATGATCTCAGGGTCCTGGGATCAAGTCCCACATCGGGCTCTCTGCTAGGCAGGGAGCCTGCTTCCTCCTCTCTCTCTGCCTGCCTCTCTGCCTACTTGTGATCTCTCTCTGTCAAATAAATAAAATCTTTAAAAAAAAAATAAAGTGAGAACTAGCTTGAAACATTTGGTAGGTGTTTCTCCAGCTTTAATTTTTCTTTTTTTTTTTTTAAGATTTTATTTATTTATTTGACAGAGAGAGATCACAACTAGGCAGAGAGGCAGGCAGACAGAGAGGAGGAAGCAGGCTCCCTGCGGAGCAGAAAGGCCGATGTGGGGCTCGATCCCAGGACCCTGGTATCATGACATGAGCCGAAGGCAGAGGCTTAACCCACTGAGCCACCCAGGCGCCCCTCCAGCTTTAATTTTTCTAAGAATCAACTCTGCCCCTTACCCTGAGAGACTAATTGAGCCTGGCTAACGAGGATGGAAAATTTTGGTTTTTGCATTCTTGTATGTCACATGAAAAGGCAATGGATTTACATTTGCTGATGGCCCCCTCAGCCATAGAGTGTGCCCATTTTAGTATGTGCTCTAGCCAAAGCTGTGCTCAAATATTTCTCAGTTCCAACTTATTGAAATTGCCTCTTTCCTGAGTGGTTAAGAGTGTAGGCTCTAGAACCGGACTGCCTAGTCTGGATCCTGGGTCAGCTGTTTACTTGCCCAGCTATTACTCTTGGACTTTTCTGTGCCTTTTTGTATTTCTTCATGTATAAAATAGGATTGTAGTATAAGCTACCTTATAGGACTTTTTTAAAAGTGTAAATGGGTTTCTATAAATAAAATTTTTGGGAAATGTCTGCCACATACTAAGTGTTCAATAATTGTCATCCTTTGTATAATTTGTCACTATTATTCACTCCTGATTTTCCGAATCTGCCTTCCTGAGACAGGCTTCTTTGGGCTGCCCTCATTCCTACCTGCATCTCCCGTCATTATTTTTCCTACTCCTTCAATATGAGTGTTGTCAAGGTTCTGTCCTTGGCTCCCTTCCAACTCTCCTTTTCTGGATGGTTGTGTCTACTAATTGTCCTCTTGAACTATCTGCATGCTGATGATTCACAGGTCTGTGTCTCTAATTTCTAAACAAACCAACTCATGAGTTTTAGACCTATATATGTGTCCTATGGTCTGGTCAACATACAGATTTGGCACTTCAGACTTTGCATGTACACCGAATTCATCGCTTCTTTCCAAACCTAATTCTCTTATATTCCCTTGGTGAATGATATAATAATCCAGACATGAGGAATTATTCTCAATTCTACTTTTATTTCCCATTCATTACCAAGTATCAACAGGTCAGAATTGTTAATACCTTGCTCATGCATTTCTTCACTAGCACTGTTAATGAGATCTCTCATCTCTTAATTTGGACAATTACATTTGTTCCTGAATGGCCCTCTGTCAAGTTCTTTGTTTTAGTTGAAACATAGTTGATACACTGGGCTCTTTGTCACACTGATCTTGCCCCTACAGTCCATCTTCTGTGCTGTTGGCAGAATAATCTTTCAAAGAGGCTTTTACATGTTTGTCTTTCATTGCTGGACAGAGCTCCTTTAGAGAGAGATAGTATCCTGGCTTTGTAACCTCAGCATCTGTTAAATTATCTGGCAACTTAATAGAGTACTCTAGTCTTACAGGTTCTCTGGCCCTCTAGCCAGCCATCTTTGACCTCTCTTGTTCGATATGATAACCACTGGCCACATGTGGCTATTTACATTTAAACCAAATAGTTAAAATTACTTAGTCATACTAGTCACATTCCAAATGCTCAATAGACACATGAGATTACTGGCAACACATTGGATAACATGTTTTGGAACATTTCCATTACCACAGAAAGTTCTGTTGGACAGAGCTGCTAAAGACCCTTGCCGATATGGACATTTTCCTTTATTGACAACATGAGAACATTCAGGCACCTTTAAAGTGTTAACCTGAGCAAACCAGTCTTTAGCGTTAATGTCTTTATCTTGATCCCTCCATTAACCACTTTACCGCATCTACTCTTAGCTAGCACCTCTCTCAGCATGTGTCTGTCAGGAGAGCCCACACTAGGTATTTCAACAAAGGAGATGTAGTAGAGACATAGAGGACAATCTGGAGATCCTAACTGCAGGAGGTAGCCACTATTCCTAGGGGTGAGGAGACAAAAGGGGGGAAAGTTAGGGTTGTTAGAATCCTGGAGGTCCTGTACAGGAGTCTGCATGGACTTGATGTGCAAACCTTTGAGATGGTTCACCACCTATCTGCTCTTGCTACTTCTGAGGGATGCAATGAAGATAGTTCTAGACCTTCCAAAAATAGTTGAAGACTGGAATCAGCTGGCATTATTAGGTCAACATTGGTGGGACTGGCAAGCAAAAACAAAGAAGTAAACCTTGTTTTCCTCTTCCCAGCTTCCACCTTCTCTCTAGTATTTACTTGCAGAATCTAAATGGAATACAGCAGACAAGGGGGTCAGGAAAATGCAGTTTGTGGAGTCCCAGCCCCAAGACCACAGAGAAGAGGATAGAAGGGTGAAATTGGAGCTGAGACACAATAGGTAAACACATTAGTTTTCTTTTAAAAAT
This sequence comes from Mellivora capensis, assembly GCA_004024625.1. NCBI lineage: Eukaryota > Metazoa > Chordata > Mammalia > Carnivora > Mustelidae > Mellivora > Mellivora capensis. The sequence goes on along the minus strand of PISX010009926.1, from coordinate 14,632 downwards.
TCATTTTTACCCAAAGATGTTAATCCCTAAAATGCTAAATATTCAGGAATGTATTTGTAGACTATCTCTGGGACCTCAAGAGTAAATGCACTAGTTCTAATTGAAATCATATTGCCCTTTTCTATCAAAACCTTCTAATCTATTTGTACTTTATTTTGAAAATCAATAGCAGAAGGAATTCACTCCCAACCATTCATTCACCTATTTTTTGTTTGTTTTTTTTCTTTCTTCTCCTCCTCCTCCTCCTCCTCTTCTCCTCCTCCTCCTGGTTTTTTTTTTTTTTTTTTTTGCATGCATGCCACATACCAAACAATCTACCAGGTATACATATCATAAGACAAACTTAGTAAGACAAAAATAATCCACCTACCTGAAATTAGATGCTGTTCACATTTTTATGTTAACCCTTCTGTGCATCTTCTATGTATGTGCACATACACACATACACACACTATAATTAGATGGTTTTCATTTAAAAATTTGAAAAATACAATAAATGTAGACATATTTTCAAGGAAGTGCTGGAAAGTACTGCTTTATAGAATTTGATTATAAGGAAAATGAGCTCCAACTTAAAGGACATGCAGTGTAGGCTGCTACTTTTGTCTGTGTGTATGCTAATATTGTTTTCACACCTCTGGTCTTTCCATAAATTTCTAGTATAATTTCTGAGTTATCCCTGTTTAAAATTTAGAGCAAATTGTCAAACAGACCTTTACCAAAACTATCTGATTATACTTCCACCACTAGAGCACAAGAGTCTGTTTCCACCCATTCAACATAGTATATTACCAGTTTTTAATAGTTTTCAATAACAAACAAAAGTTTATTGTACTATTTTTTTTTTCATTTTAGTGGGAATGAACATGTTAATAACTTTGTATTTATTGTGTGTAGTTAACTGCTTATACTTCACACTTTTATAGGGGTCATTCCTGTCTTAATTTATAGTTGCTTATCTTAGGAATTATTAATTCTTTATTATCCGCATTGCAGAAATTTTCCTTCTGGCATTTATTTTAAGTTTATTTATAATATTATTGTTTTATGACTTTTTATTTTTATGTAATCAAATCTGTTGACCTGCTTTATAGTTTCTGCCTTTGATATTCTATCTACAAAGAATTTTCCCTGTCTAAGATATACTCATCCATGTTTTCTTCTGATATTTTTATGATTTCATTTTTTATGTCAGTTCCTAGTGCAGTTGGAAATCACATTAATTTAAGGAGTGAGGTAAAGATTCATAATTTCTGCCAAGATTACCTAGTTGTCTGATACCATTTATAAAATGATTCCTCTTTTATCTTACTGATCTAAAATGTAATCTCCACTAGATAATAAATTTTTATATTTGATATTTATAAACACTCTACTCAGTTCCATTTATGTTTTGTCTATTCAGCTGTCATTACTAATTTAATCACTGTTTTAACATTGATTTAAAACATTTGTTTTATGGGACGCCTGGGTGGCTCAGTTGGTTAAGCAGCTGCCTTCGGCTCAGGTCATGATCCCGGCGTCCTGGGATCGAGTCCCACATTGAGCTCCTTGCTCGGCAGGGAGCCTGCTTCTCCCTCTGCCTCTGCCTGCCACTCTGTCTGCCTGTGCTCGCTTGCTCTCTCTCCCTCTCTCTCTGAGAAATGAATTTTAAAAAATTTTAAAAAAACACATTTGTTTTATAACTAATAAACATTTTCCTATCTAATACATCAACTGTTACTGCCCGGCACATATACTCTTAATACTAAGTTTTTTCCAGAGTTTTCTATACAGATAAACTTTACAGATAAAATTATGAATTACTTAATCTTTCTTCAAATAAAAATCTTACTGGCATTTTGATTGTAATTACTTTGGCCTACCTAGATTGGCATATAGAGAAAACACAGTTCCTTCACAATATTGAATCTTACTATCCAAAAAGAATATTGTCTGTCCTTTTATTAGGTTCATAGGTTCTTGAGTTGGAGTTCTAAAATTAAATTTCATTTGGCTTTAATTCTAGGTATCTAAAAGTGTTTTAATGTTTTTATGGTGCCAATGAATGAGCTGCTTTTTCTAACTTAAAGTTTTCTAATTGAATACTATTGGAATGGAATTGCAGCTCTCAGTCTTTTTGGTATCAGGACCCCTTCACACTTGAAACTGAAGACCTAAAAGAGCTGTTGTTTGGACAAGTTATATCTGTTGATATTTACCATATTAGAAATTTAAATGGTAAAAATTGATAATATCAATTTTACAATGATAAAATGTCAACTTAAAATTAGAGTTAACAAAAAATAATTTATTTTCTAGAACTACCCTAAGAACCAGCAATTGCACTGCTGGGTATTTATCCAAAGGATACAAACATAGTGATTTGAAGGGGTACCTGCACCCTAATATTCATAGCAGCAATGTCCACAGTAGCAAAATATGGAAAAGCCCAGATGTCCCATCAACAGATGAATGAATAAAGAAGATGTGGTGTGTGTGTGTGTGTGTGTGTGTGTGTGTGTGTGTGTAATATTACTCAGCCATAAAAAAATGAAATCTTAACTGCAACTACATGAATGGAAGTAGAGGGTATTATGCTAAGTGAAATAATTCAGGGAAAGACAATTATATGATTTCACTCGTGGAATTAAGAAACAAAAAGGTGAACAGAGGAGAAGGGAATGAAAAAAATAAAATGAAATCAGAGAGGGAGATAAATCATAAGAGACTCTTAACTATAAGAAACAAACAGGGTTGTTGGAGGGGAGGTGAGTGGGGGTATTGGGTAATTGGGTGATGGGCATTAAGGAGGGCATGTGAGGGGCGCCTGGGTGGCTCAGTGGGTTAAAGCCTCTGCCTTTGGCTCAGGTCATGATCCCAGGGTCCTGGGATCGAGCCCCGCATCGGGCTCTCTGCTCGGCAGGGAGCCTGCTTCCTTTCCCCTCTCTCTCTGCCTGCCTCTCTGCCTACTTGTGATCTCTGTCAAATAAAAAAAATCTTAAAAAAAAAAAAAAAGGAGGGCATGTGATGTAATGAGCACTGGGTGTTACATGCAACTGACGAATCACTAAACTCTGCCTCTGAAACTAATACCATATGTTATTTGATTTTAAATATAATCTTAAAAAATATATTTTAAGTGAAAAATAGCTAGGTTTTTGCTTGGTCCTCCTTTTGGAGGCTAGTGTGCTTAAATCATAAGCCTGAATTTTGAAATAAAATACTAATTATAACAGTCCCTGCCCCTTATAATTACAGAAATCATGATGTGCTCACACTTCCATACAACACATAGAATTAAAATTTGGAGGAAGGTAGTGGAAAATTAAATGAGATATAATCTGAGTGAGAGACAAACCTAGGAGACTTTTAACCATAGGAAACAAAGTGAGGGTTGCTGGAGGGGAGGGAGAGGGAGGGATGGGGTAACAGGGTGATGGGCATTAAGGAGAGCATGTGATCTAATGAGCACTGGGTGTTATATGCAAATGATGAATCACTGAACTCTACCTCTGGAACTAATAATACACTGTATGTTAATTGAATATAAATTTAAAAATGTTATTGTGTCAGATTTAAAAAGACTTGGACTAGAGAACACTGAAATTGATTTTTAAAATAAGTAGGAATCATTTTTCCAAAAAGTCATTTCATTTCCTTGAAAAATAAAAATTGTCCAAGCTTAACAGTTTGGAACTTTAGTATGCCTCCAGTAGTCCTGGAAATCTCTCAATAAGACAACTGCTCTTTGCTTTGATTGCATTCCCTTTATCCCATATTTTGAAAATGTAGGTTAAAAAAATTGCCTACTGCCCTCAATTACTGCAACCCTGTACTATCCATTGTCCAATCACTGAAAAGAGTTGCTTCATCTATTTCTATCCAGTTATGGTTATTGATGATAGGAAAGTTACTCTGTTATCAGCTGTTCGATGATGTCTAAATCACAGAATTATATAAATCTTTAAGAAGATAGCATAGAGAGGAGTATATTTAAGATCTTGGAATAACAATGGGTTTCTTAACACTAAAGAATTAAACACGAAGGAAATTTTTTATAAAGTTCATCACATTAAATTAAGGATTCTATCCATCAGAAGATTCCTTAAGGAGAATAAAAAGACAAGGGAATGTAGTGGGGGAAGATATTTGCAATGTAGAAGCTGACAATGCAGTAATAAGATGATATAAAGAATGGACTTATGGCTTGGGTAAGATAAATATGACATACTTTCTGAAATGTTCCCAGATGTTTATCATTAAAAAGTCAACTAAGATCACTAAGAAAAACCAATAGACAACATTTTTCAACAAAACTAATTGACAAGGCATAAAGTACAAAATGCAAATAGATGGAATCAAACTATGGAGAATCACAATATTTTGGCAAGACTTGGCAGGTTTTGCAGATGTGAGGAGTTAACAGAGTAAGGAAAAGGGGAAATTATACGTGTCCTAAGACTTCCAGAAAACAAATTACCAATAAATATCCATAAAGTGAGAAGATCCCCAATCTGCCGTCCTCTCCAAATAGATCAGAGAACCACTGGCAAAACAGAAGCCTCCATTGGTTTCAGTATGTGGGTGAGTACAAAAGACATGAGCACTAAGGTGTTGCAAGAAATCAGAGAAGGCTGAGGAAGTCTAACCCTCAAGGAAATTAAAACAAACAAAAATGGACAAAACCAAAACTATTTCAGAAGGACAGAAATCATCCTAGGGGAAAATCTGCTGGGAATAGAATCCAATTAAGATGAAACTAACCCAAAACTATTAATCATCTAACTTGCATAAATCCTTACTCTTCCTCATGTACCATAATGGCATTCCTGCACCCCTAGGAATTAGTGAAGATATAGTGTCTAGTATACCGGAGATGCTCAATTATATCCTTTCCCCCAATGCACAGTCACCTAAATGGACACTGGTCCCTTAAGTATCTATACTTCTGCCATGCTATTGGGAACTTTCTTCAGGGGACTAAGTCCCCCCTTCTTTTCAGGTCGCTCTGGGGCTACAAACTCACATTTTGAAATTGGCTGAGGGCCCAGGACTCTTCATTTTAGTCATTGGAGTTGAACTCCCATTCAACAGATTTACAGTCTTTTCTTCTTTAATTGGCTGCTTAATGATTTCAGTCCTGGGACACCATAACAATTAGGTATTGTCAAAGATTACATCTTCCAGTTACTTTGACTTTGGCTGTGGTGCCATTAAAGTAACCATGCTCACCTTGTCTCTGCTACTTCAGTGATGCTACATGACCCTTACCTCTCTGTGATCCTATTATTCCCATTGAATTCCAGGAACCTATTTCAGGGGCAACACTTCCCATTGTCATTTCTGATGCACAGAGAATAGCCACAGGAGTTTGTCAAGAATGTCAGTGATGACTTCACTAATATGTTTCCCAAGGATTTGATAAAGGGAGTATTTAAATATTTTTGGACTCTCCAGTAGATGTAGTAGGTGAATGAGCAGGTCTTACATGGTAAATCTATCCAGCATTGCAATCTCCCTAAACTTTTGGCAACTCCACATACGGTATACAAAGCAAGTTCTGGCCTCTCAATTTTGTTCAGTGTTGGCCACGTGTGAGTCCAAGTTTCAGACAACCGAGGGAACTCTAATAGCTGCTCCTAGCCCTCATAGCCAGCAACTGAATCCAAAGTCTCTGCTTAGTGCTTCATATCAGTAGATTCAGCCAAATCCAACAGTATATTCCCTCACCTTGATCAAACACTTGATCAAACATTTTCACACATAGTCCTTAGGTTTCTCTCAATATACATTGACAAAATTTTGCATTACTTTTATGTGTGTGATGTCTCCTCTTAGGTTACATTTCACAGTTGAACCTTGGGGCCTACTGGGACTTGAGTCTGAATGTAGACCTACAAGCAGTAAGAGGTGGTAAGTGTGAAAATGTTGAAAAAGATCAGCAATTGCCTACAAGACAGCTGCCTCAGGTGAGGCCAGTACAGGTTCTCCACTCAAGGGATATCTAACCTCAAGGGAGGGAGGTTGCTTTTGTCTAGTAGAACTTAGGGGTCCAAGGTCCTCACCCTCCTTGGAACCTGCCCATGTATCCCCACTCCAGTTTTCAGGGTCGTCCCACTCTTTGACAATCAATGACCTAAATTTAACATAAGAGATCCTGTAGTTCTGTGAATTGAATTTGCTTTTTAATTCAGCCACCCACAGAATTAAACTTGGGGTATGGTTTTAGAAATGGCCTGAGGATACAGGAGACAAGGGCTTCATGTAAGATGGTTGCAACTTTCTTGTCCTTTACCTAGACTTGGAAATGGCAATTGAAGGGTCTGATCTCATCATTTTCCTTCTTCAAATTCTTCAGAGCACTGGTTGTTATAACGCCACTAATGAATCATTGAACATTATGTGAAAAGTTAATGACATATGTTGGCTGACTATATTTAAGTGAAAAAAAAAACCGAGTAACCAATCAATTCCTTTATACTCTAATTTCACTAAAATATGTCAGCAGCTACTTAGTTACAAGTCATAGTCTTGACTTCTAGAGGCATTAATCATAGGCGATTTCAAGTAATAATTTAAGTCACAATTTTGCCATTGCAATCAATGGATTACCAGTGTCCCCTCCATACCAGTGCCTTTATGAGAAGCAACGTTAATTCACTTTAATCCAATTGGAGATAAAAATGATAGATTATCATACTGAAGATTCTGTTACCCTGAACCACTTCTGATACCAGTAACTATGTTTATGGGGCTGAATGAGGGAAGCGGAACCATGAGTTGTGAGACAAAAATACTTATGATAACTAAAACTACACAATTTGGGGAGGATCTGTGAGTGAAATTCTGGGAGGGAAGTTGGGAAATTAGAGAAAGTGTCACTGACCAGTCAACCTGGGAAGCCAAGTATGCCCAGTTGCTAAGTGGAATTCCAGAGAGAAAGCTCCCAGGGAGATCTATGAGAAGGTGTGCCTCCACCGTGATGATGGTCCTGGGGCAGCTGACAGTCGACAGAGTTAGCAAACAGCTGGGTGTGGAGTAGAGGAGTGCAAATACAAACAAGAACATATGGCATCTCTGCATGTGTTAGTCACCACATCTAACCAGTGGCCTTCAGAGAAAAAAGACTAATTCTACTTTCCCAGTCTTGTGATTCTTTTGACCAATTCTAACTAGCAACCATACAGAAAAGGACATTGTCAGAAATGGACTCACGGCTCTAACAGGTGACACACTTCAGGCCATGATGAAGGCATGGAAGAAAAACAGCCACAAAGCAGTATGTGGTGTGTGTGTGTGTGTACATACATATATCTTATACAAAAATGCCTGTGAATCCAATAAAAAAGTGAACTTGAATAGAGGCTTTACAAGAAATCCAAATGACTGGTAAACATGGAAAAAAGTAAATATGAAAATATCAACTTCATTAATAATCAGGAAAATGCAAACTAAAGCCATAAGATACCACCAAACACCAACAAGATCAGCAAAAAAAAGTAACTTTTGGCACTACCAAATGTTGGTGAGATGTATATGTAGCAACAAATTATGAGTGGGTGTGCAAATTAGTGTAACCACTTTGGAAAACATTAACATTTAACATTATCTTAGGACATCTGAAGTTACAAGTACATTATGCAGCAATTCCTAAGTATTTTTCCTAAAGAGATTTGGGTATATGTGTATCAGCTTACACATACAAAAGTGTTCTTATAAGCATTGTTCATAATAGCAAAAACGAAACAACTCAAATAGCCGTCAACAGTAAATGGATAAATTGTAGTATATTTTCATAATGGAATACTATACAGCAATAAAAAGGAGTAAATGATATGTCAACATAGGTGAATCTTTTTTTTTTAATTTTTTAAAAATTTGTTTATTTGTCAGAGAGAGAGGGAGAGAGAGTGAGCGAGCACAGGCAGACAGAGTGGCAGGCAGAGGCAGAGGGAGAAGCAGGCTCCCTTTCGAGCAAGGAGCCCGATGTGGGACTCGATCCCAGGATGCTGGGATCATGACCTGAGCTGAAGGCAGCCGCTTAACCAACTGAGCCACCCAGGCGTCCCAACATAGGTGAATCTTATATGAGAACACTGAAAGAAACAAGACAAAATCATATATGGAATCATTCTATTTATTTAATGTACAAAAACCCCCTGGATAAATACGAAATATATAGGAATTTATTCATGAATGATAAAATTAAAATAAAAAATCAAGAAAAGGATTACCATATAAGTCAGGATAATGGCTACTTTGAGGAGGAAGGAAAGATGTGTGATTAGAAAAGGACTTGCTTCCAATTTCTTATGATCTGATGTTCTCATTTTCTGTATGTATGTCAGTTTGCAGTTGGAGCTTGGAGCAGAATTGTTTCCTGGAGATATAAATTTGAGAATCAGCTCTGAAATGCAGTTAAAGTGAAGGGAATTTTCATGATATGAATAAGATGATGTAGAGAAAAGAGAGGAGGGCCCAGGGCTGAGTTTTGAGGAGCATAAAAGGCCCTGCGCTCAAGAGAAAACCAGGGCAAGAAACAGAGAATATCAAATGAAGTAGGAAAGTCTTGTGTCTGTTAGTCTAAGACAGAAGAGGTTTTTTTTACAAGTCGGGACTGGTCACTTATAGAAGTGTTTCTGAGTAAAATGGGGATAGAAGAGTCCATTTTCTTGACAAGGGTTATCTCAGTGGAGTGGCAGAGACAAAAGGCATGATAGAACGTCTTCAAGAATTCATCAGGGACTGCGCAGCTAGAAAGCACTGTCATTAACAAGATACTTACAATAGTGGATAAAATATTAGAGCAGTTTTAATTCATCTCTCAGGCTGGGGAGAAAGTAAGGAATACTTTTAATGGCCAAGAATCACATAAGCCTGGATCCATTCTGATCAACTATGCCAAAAGGAAGACGAAATTACTTTTCTAGTCTCCCCATAGAAAATATTACAAAATCATTAACATGTGAAGAGATGTGACCAAAAATGTCAGAAAAAAATTATTGAGATGACTGGATTTAATTATCTTTGTTAGTATTTGTCATATTTTTATAATTTTAGCTATTTCTTTTCCTATACCAGTAAATATTAACTTTACTACATAATTTTACATGTTTCATTTCAAAGTTCCTCTTCCCACAAAAATTGGATCTTTGGACCCCTAAAGTTTAATTCAGGCCAGTAAGCTGGGGAAAGATCACAAAGCCCAGGAAATAGAAAAAGCATTAGGAAGAAGGGGAAACACCCTTTTCCCAAGGAAGGCAGTAAAGAAACCTGTCTTTTTCATCCTTTGCTCTGGATGGAGGGAGACATTCACAGCCACAAGCTGCTTATCTGGGGATACGGCTGGAGGCTAGAAGTGACATTCCATCCGTGGTCTGAAAAATCTCAAGATGAGAACTTTTTCCTTTGAAGTGGTGCCAGACTGATAGTGGTAGCAGGAATCTGGCAGCGGGAGCAAACTCAAATCCTTTGTGTGGCAAGCAGCTTATCCCCAGAAGGACTGAAAATAGAAAATGAAAAGTGTTGGCCCTCAGCAACATGGTTTTTAAATTGATTTTATATAAGCCATGACCAAGAGGTAAATATAAACATTTGCAGAAATTGGCATAAAGAGCCCTTTCAGATGTTGATGCTGGAAAAGAACTTGCCCCCATTTTGATGGCAGTTAAGCCTTAGGAAGAATTTTAGAAAGTAGAAGGCTTGAAATAGCATGACAGATAGGATCACATTTATCAGATTGTTAAAGCTTCCAATAATGTGTCCTTGAAATATCTTTTGAAACTTTCCCTTATCCCACATTGAGGTGGGTACAGATGGGCACTGCCTAGATTCCCTTGGTAGGGGGCATTCCTGCCTCAGGGTCTGCCTCAGGGAAAAGGGTTGTTTCATCCAAAGGCATGCCCATCCTGGGGTCCCACAGAAGCATGGAGTAAATAAGGTCATGCTATTTTGGCTCAGCCCAGGGCCATGCATGCTCCACAGTTCCCCACTGGATTGGCAAAGGCTTTGATCCTCACTCTTGTCCTTCTCTCCTTATCCAGTCCTGGCTTCCCCCATCACTTCCGCAGATTATCTTATATTTTCTGTGCACAAACTCTGCCTCAGTGTGAGCTTCTGGAAAAATGCAATCAATGACACATGTCTACCCAATTAGATGTGACTACGTTTCTCAAGTATATTGATGCAAAAATAGAACCAACTTCATTTTGTAAGCAATTACCTCTCATTACAGGCTAATAAACGTGTGTTCTGGTTAATAAATGTCTATAATCAGCTTCATTCACCCAAACTAGTTCATCTAGGTATGATCATCCCAGTTAATAGTACTCAAAAAAGCAAGGAAGAATGATTGAACTATAGGGTCTCCTAATGAAAATTTACTAACAATTTTGTTAAATTTTTCTATGCCTTCATTAGTGCATCTATATTGGGCATTCTTTTGATCACTTTATTGATAATTTAGAAGTGCTTCTAGTTGAAGAAGGGATAGTTACATTGCAATGACTTGATTGTTGTCTTCTAAATTCCCAGTAGGTGGTGTCATAATACTGTATTTAGGGAATTTTTTTTAATAAAGTGGGAAAAAATGCTAATATACTTGCTCAAATATATGTACTCTCATTTTAAAATCTTCTTTACTTTTTCTTCTAAAGTGGCACTATTAAAAAACCCCATAATTCTTCGTGAAATGTTTCAATTGATATTTTACAAAAAGCATGTGCTGAGTGACAGCATTTTATTCTTTTATTCTCCGGAGTTATATAAGACTATGCAATCAATCAGAAGAGTAGGATGGCCAAAATGTTTCCAGAAACTTTCCCCCAGAATCTCTCTTTTTGCTCTCATATCTTGGACTATGGAAAAAGAAACTGTTCTTGTTCTGGAATTCAAACAGGAATGCCCGACCTGTCATTATAACCATTATAACCTTTATTTTTGCACTCAAAATGTTTTCTACTTTTAGCTACTCTTTTGAACTATCTATATCATAAGTGATTGACCTTGCTGGAAATCCAGCTATTTCTAGCTGAATTGAATGTAGTCTTAATTTTCCTACCTTACACTTTTGTAATGCTTACATTTGCTTTGGCAGTATAGCACATGCTAATGTATCATAGTTATAACACAGAGGGTAGTATGACTTGTGTGAGAATGACTCTCAACATCCTCTGTAACATTTCATGTTCTCAGTGTCTCCCCAGCTAGATTATACACCCTTTGAAGACAGAGTCCGTGGATTAGTGGGGTTTGTTTGTTTGGTTGGTAATCCCACAAAGCCTATTTTAAACTATGCAAAAATACACAGTTGTTTGGAAAATGTTTGTTAAATAAATGTGCTACTATTTAAATTTAAATGATTAACTTCTCCTTGAAATGTTCCTACACCCCAGAGATTAGGTATCTACACCATGAGGTCTATTATTTTGGTAATTTAATGCTTGTGATACTTCAGTAGTCAGGAATCTGAAGATGTATGCTCCCCATAGGGTTTGGTCTTCAATGAAATGATGTAAATTATTTTGAAAAAGTTCTAAGTATTTCACTTATTTTTTTTAAAGTCTGCTAAAGAAGTTAGAGCATTTTTAACTTTCCTGAAATTAGAAAAATTAAGATGAGATCATTTTAAGTTAAAAAAATAATTTTCAAAAAATACTGAGATATCTCACTACTTTGAAGAAAATGTTGAACACTTAGGCCCTCGAAAGGGCAGAAAGTAAGGCATTCTCAGGGACTTAGCCGTAAGGACCATTGACATTCCCTGGTGAAGTTGTCTCTAGACATTATCACTGAGTTTAGTGGCTTAAAGAACTATTTCCTGAAGGCTCCATGGGAGCTCTCTGGATTTGACTGTACATTATAATGGCCACCATTGTACAGAAATAATGGTATTTCTCCTTGAAAGCCAAGATCCATTACCCCAGGTGTTACAGTTGAATTGTGTTTCCTTAAAATCCATATGTTGAAGTTGTAACTTCCCATTACCTCAGAATAGGGCTGTATTTGTAGATAGGGTTATTAAAGGGTAATTACGAGAAAATGCACTGATTAAAGTGGGCCCTAACGCAGTATGGCTGTGGACTTATAAGAAGAAGAAATATATACACTGATATGTAGAAATGGAAGATCATGGGAAGACGCAGGGAGAAGATGGCCATTTATAGGCCCCAGGAGAGAAGCCTCAGAGGAAACCAATCTTATCAACACCTTGTTCTTGGACTTCCAGTCTCCAGAAATGGGAGAGAATAAATTTCCATTTTTAACCCACTCAAATTGTCATACTTTGTTATAGCACCCTAGCAAACGAATATAACTGGCCAGTATTTGGATGATCTTTTTGGTTTCTTCCTTTAGTGCAAATGTTCCCAAATCTTTGCTTTGCTTAAAAATGAAAGAGGAACTTTGTAGAATGCAAATCAAAATGAAAGAGGAACTTTGTAGAATGCAAATCTGGGCACCACACACCAAGATTGGGTCAGCAGATTTGACTCTAAACAAGGTGGTCTCCAGTGGCATGAGTACGCCAATATTCTCACCATTGGATTCCATAAACCTTGGGGGAAAGTGACTCTTTCTTGAGGTAAAACAAAATAACACCAAAAACAAACAAAAATAACTCTCCCAAATTGATTCAGAAACCTAAGGGCAAGACTAAAATTTTGAGTGGAGTTTTTATTTCTGGGAATGATATAATCCATTGATTCAAAGCAGTCATTCCTGCTTGGAAAAGAAAAAAAAAACTGCACAAAATAAAGTATATATAGCCATGTGAAGGCATTGGAAAACCACCTAAGTAATGAAGACTGAGGATTTGCACAGGCTTGAATCCAAGAAAGAATCGAGTTGGATAAGTCCAGCCACATGCGCTGCTTTTCTCTTCAATGCACTTACCAATTCCTAAAGAGGCAGGTCTTGCAAGGTGTAGCTGAGCAGTGATTTCGGCTGACTTAGGGAGCTTGAGAGGATGGGAAGGATTGAAGTTCAGGACCTATATAGAGGGAGAGACCTTGGAAAACACCTTGTGCTGACACTTTGAAAGGCTATACTCCAAGAATAAGAGTAAACAGAACTAGGCTCTCGGAGGGACTAAAGCTCACGTTTGAGTCTTTCAAAGACTGATGCGATTACTGTGAATTGTTAGCACCTCTAGCTGGGTTGCCTGCTACAAATAAAAAATACATCATTCAGGGGCACCTGGGTGGCTCAGTCATTAAGCATCTGCCTTAGGTTCAGGTCATGATCCCAGGGTCCTGGGATGGAGCCGCACATTGGGTGCCCTGCTCGGTGGGAAGCCTGCTTCTCCCTCTCCCACTCCCCCTGCTTATGTTCCCCCTCTCGCCATCTCTCTCTCTCTCTCTGTCAAAAAAATAAGTAAAATCTTTTAAAATAATACATCATTCAGAGACCTATACGATGTCTTCAAACTTTGCATATATATATCAAGCAAGTTGAATCAGACATAGCAAATAAGTACAACAAAAAGTAGCAGGAAAGAAGACATGATCTTGGATTTAAATGATGACAAAAAGTCATTAGAAAAAGATCTGTAGGAGAACCAGATCGTGCAAAGATCATGCAAGATTTTTAAAAATAAGTGTTATAAATAAGTTCAAGAAAGGAATTCATTGGCAAAATAGAAAATTTCAGATGCCAATTAGAAATGTAAGAAAGAATGAAGAGCAAAACAAAAAATAAATATGTGGGAGAAAAAACACTTCTGGAATGGCAGAATAAAAACCTCTGAAAATATATTCCTCCAGAAAAAACTATGAGAACATTACAGAAAATAATCAAAACCAACTTTTTTAGCACTTGGGAAACTAATCAGAGGATTGTAACAATCTGAGGAATGTATATTCTTAAAAAATGACAGTCTAGCTAAGAAGAATGAGTTCTGTGGCATTTTAACCTGCCCTATTCTCATTCCCCTTCTCTCGCTCCATACTAGCCTTGAAAGCCAGGGGCTAAGGAGCACTGAAGGGGGCAGAATGGGTTTGGTACTAAAATCTTCATCTCCTGATAATTGTTACTACTTCATCTGTCTGGCAGCTACCTGCAAAGTCCACTTCAAAGGACTTATCTTTAGTTGGACTGACTCAGAATTTGCTCAGTGGGAAAGGTCCTATGCCTAGAGCATTTGTGAAAAACAATCAGCGGCAATTATTTAACGTCCAGGTAGCTGACTGAGGTGCTGATACCAGCTGGGGACAAACAAGAGGCTGGCCCAGAAACATAAAAGGAAAATTTGGAGAATAAGATGTTTATATGGGGTTTTAAAAAGCTCTGACATAGTCCTGGGGATGTAGAAGGTCAGGCACTTCGGCAAGACTATGGTGTGTCTGGGCCAGGAAAGATCTAAAAAGACTTTAATCTCTCACAAAAAGAAAATCAAGTGGTTTTGGTAAATTGAGAAGACAGAAATTAGAAGCACAGAGGCTGAGATGGCTAGAATTTGTGCAGCAGAATACATTAAAAGAAGAGGGCCATTTTGAGTTTGTTCAGAAGTTAGAGATATGGATTTTATGTTCTTTTGCTGTCTCTTTCCTTCCCATAGTCTTTTCTTACTTCAGTGATATATTCCTGGTATCAGTTTTCTGGCTCTTCTCAGTCAGAAATTCAGTGTGATGTTTTTATAAGTGCCTCCCCCCCC
>PISX010009925.1:0-72974 GCA_004024625.1 Mellivora capensis | reverse complement strand
TATGGAAAGAGCCTAGATGTCCATCAACAGATGAATGGATAAAGAAGATGTGGTATATATACACGATGGAATACTATGCAGCCATCAAAAGAAATGAAATCTTGCCATTCGCAACGACGTGGATGGAACTAGAGGGTATCATGCTTAGTGAAATAAGTCAATCAGAGAAAGACAACTATCATATGATATCCTGATATGAAGAAGTGGAGATGCAACATGGGGGACTAGGGGGGCAGAAAAAGAAGAAAAGAAACAAGATGGGATTGGGAGGGAGACAAACCATAAGTGACTCTTAATCTTACAAAACAAACTGAGGGTTGCTGGGGGGAGGGGGTCGGGAAAGTTGGGTGGGGTAATGGACATTGGGGAGGGTATGTGCTATGGTTAGTGCTGTGAAGTGTGTAAACCTGGCGATTCACAGACATGTACCCCTGGGGATAAAAATTTGTTTATAAAAAAATAAAAATTAAAAAAAATACAAAGTCAAACAAACTTTAAGCTTTGGAGTCCATGAGATTGGTTATATCACATGATAAAGAAGTTATCATATATATGGAAGTAAGAAAAAGGAGGCTGAG
The DNA here is from genome assembly GCA_004024625.1 of Mellivora capensis. NCBI lineage: Eukaryota > Metazoa > Chordata > Mammalia > Carnivora > Mustelidae > Mellivora > Mellivora capensis. The sequence goes on along the minus strand of PISX010009925.1, from coordinate 72,396 downwards.
ATTTTTTGTTTCTTTATTTTATTTTTTGGTGCAAACCACATAATAACCAAATATAAAATAAGCAATTGAATGCCAAAAATGGATTGTATGAGATATCAAAACCAGATAATCAAAAAATTGTGAACGAACATGTAGGAAACACATGTAGTTCAGGGCCAGATGCTTTACAGATGAATTCTACCATATATATATATATATATATTTTTAATATGCCTAAAATAAATTTATTTAAAGAAATTAAATCTCCAAGAGATATACTTCCCACCAAACGACAACACAACCACCACACATTGGGCTGACAAGCATTGACCAGTGAAATCCAGCAGATATTTATGAAAGCAATGACCCAGATGTTAAACAAAGTTGTCTAGGTAATAGAATAAGAGGAGCTCCTTCCCTACTCATTTTATGAGGTCTGTATCACATATTTTTTTTAAGAGAGTTAATACCTATTCTTCTGAAGCTATTAGATAAAACAGAAGAGGAAGGGAAACTTCCAAATTCACTCTACGAGGCTAACATTACTGTCAAAATCAGATAAAGACACTATAAAAAAACAAAGCTATAAGCCAATATCTCTGAAGAACACAGATGCAAAAATTCTCAACAAAATATTAGCAAACAGGGACACCTGGGTGGCTCAGTCCATTAAGGAATCTGCCTCCAGCTCAGGCCATGGTCCTAGGGTTCTGGGATTGAGTCCCACATAGGGTTCCCTGCTCCGCAGGAAGCCTGCTTCTCCCCCTGCCTGCTGCTCCCCCTGCTTGTGCTCTCTCTCTCTGACAAATAAATAAATAAAATCTTTAAAAAGATATTAGCAAACACAATTCAAAAACACATTAAAATCTCATTTACCTCAATAGAGTGGAATTTATTCCAGGAATGCAAGAGTGGTTCCTTACTCACAAATCAGTCAATGTGATATGTTCCATTAACAAGAGGAAGGATAAAAACTATATGATCATCTCAATAGATACAGAAAAAGCATTTGACAAAGTACAATATACATTCATGATAAAAATCCTCAGCAAAGCACATTTAGCAGGAAAATAACTCAACATAATAAAGGCCGTAATGAAAAACCCACACCTAGTATTATACTCCAAGGTGAAAAATTGAGAGCTCTTCCTCTAAGATCAGAAATAAGACAATGATGTCCATTCTCACTACTTTTATTCAACATAGTATCTGAAGTCCTAGCTACAACAATCAGACAAGAAAAAGAAGTAAAAAGACATCCAAACTGGTAAGGAAAAAGCCAAACTGTCACTATTTGCAGAATAACACAATATTACATATAGAAAATCCTAAAGACTCTACTAAAAATTTTCTAAAACTGTTAGTGAATTCAGTAAGGTCACAGGATATAAAATCAAAGTACAGAAGTCTGTTGTGTTTCCATACACTAATAATGAAGCAGAAGAAAGAAATTAAGAAAACAATCCCATTTATAATTTCATCAAAAAGAATAAAATATCTAGGATTAATTTAACCAAGAAGGTGAAAGACCGATACTCAGTACACTAAAAAACTCTGATGAAAGAAACTGAAAATGGCACAAAAGAATGCAAAGACTTACTATGCTCATGGATTGCAAGGATTAATATTGTTAAAATGCCCATAATACCCAAAGCAATGTACAGGTTTAATGTAATCCCTATCAAAATACCAATAGCTTCTTTCACAAAGCTCAAACAAATAACCTAAAATATGTGTGGAACCACAAAAACTTTATAGTCAAAACAATCTTGAGAAAGAAGAACAGGGCTGGAAGTATTACAGCCCCAGATTTCAAGATATACTACAAAACTATAATAAACAAAACAGGATGGTATCAGCACAAAAACAGACACATAAATCAATGGAACAGAATAAAGGGTCCAGAAATAAACCCATTTCTATATGGTTGATTAATCTATGACAATGGAGTCAAGAATGACAGTTTTTTCAATAAATAGTGTTGGGAAAACTGGAGAGCTACATGCAAAAGAATAAAACAGGACCACTTTCTTAAACCATATACAAAAATAAATTAAAAACTAGAAAAAAAACATAGGTAGTAATCTCTTAGACATCACCCCTAGCAACATGTTTATGGGTATGTCTCCTCTGGCAAGGAAACCAATCCAAAAGTAAACTACTGGGATACATAAAAATAAAAAGCTTTTACAAAGCAAAGGAAACCATCAAGAAAACAAAAAAGGTAACCTACTGAATGGAAGAAGATATTTCCAAATGATATATCCAATGAGGGATTAATATGCAAAATACACAAAGAACTTATAGAACTCAAAACCAAAAAGATAAACCATTTGATTAAAAAAAATTGGCAGAGAATCTGAATACACCTGGATACATAAAAAGATGCTCAACATCACTAATAATCAGAAAATGCAAAATAAAACTACAATGAGATACCACCTCATACCTGTCAGAATGGCAAGTATCAAAAAGACAAGAAATAACAAGTGTTGGTGAGGATGTGGAAAAGGAGAAATTACAGGCATTTTTGGTGGGAATGTAAATTGCTACAGCCACTGAAGAAAAAAAGTATGAAAGTTCCAAAACCATGTGACCCAATAATACACTATGGATTATTTACCCAAAGAAAATGAAAACACTAATTTGAAAAGATATATGCACTTCTATGTTTATTGTACCATTATCTACAATAGCCAAGATATGGAAGCAACCTAAGTGTCCAATTGATAGATGAATTGATAAAGAAGATGTGGTATACATATAATAGAATATTACTCAGCCACGAAAAGGAATGAGTCCTTACCATTTGTGACAACATGGATGGACCTAGGGCATATTGTGCTAAGTGAAATAAGTCAGAGAAATCAAATACCATATGATTTTCCATTTATGGAGAATCTAAAAACACATAAACAAATGAACAAATAAACAGAAATAGACTCTTAAATACATAGAACAAACTGGTGGTTGCCAGAGGGGAGGTGGGTGGGGGAAAGGATGAAGTAGATGAAACACGTAAGAGGTAAAAACTTCCAGTTACAAAATAAATTAAGTCATGGAGATAAAACGTACAGCATAGGGAATGTAGTCAATAATATTGTAACAGGTGTGTGGTGACAGATGATGACCAATTATCACACTGAGCACTGAGGAATGTAGAGAATTGCAGAATCACCGTGTCACCCGCTAAAACTAATGTAATGTTCTATAATGAAAATAAATAATTTAAGGTAGCCATACTAGACTTCCTACAAATCAAAACAAAACAAAACAGAACAGAGACAGATTAGGAAATTACTAGAAAGCTGGTGATATATCTACTATAAAATCAAATTTTACGTTGTAGGAAATCTAACATTGTACAAAATTATACACTGAAAACACAGGATATACAGGAAGACAATGACTGGGAAAGACCCCTTACCATGGAACTTTGTAATCACAGCATTAAGAACATAATGATGATACCAATAAAAACATAGCCATAATATGATATTTCTCACTTTTTCCCCAAATACCATAGTCAATCATTTGCAGCCTTACAGTTAAGATTTAGTATTTCATCCTCTGAGATGAAGATCCTAAAGGGAATTTCTTCTAATAAAGCACTTTCTCACAAAAATTAAAACCTAAGGCATACTTTTCACTAATCTCTTCTTTTAATGCAGGGGAAAAAGCCTAACAGAATCTTCTATACTCACAGCTCAGTCAGATATCTTGGTGCACTGAAAAGCAATTTTTAAAAATGCTTTGAAGGCACCTAACTGCCACTATCAACACTAAAGGGAGGTTATTCTGTATATTTTCCTAGTCCCTTGGATTTGTTCTCTAGAAGTTCTCTAAAACGTAATAAGGTTTCCTCCTGACTGCTTTATACCTTAACATTTTAGGAAAAAATTACACATAAACCAAAACAATTCTTAAAAACTTTACTGGCATCATTCCACCATTAATTCCTACTGTGGTGATTCTGTTCCAAGAAATACACTGTGGGGGAACAGATTTGACTTGCATGTTCCATGGAAGAGAAAATAAGCAGAAAAGCAGAGGGCGATAACTCGAAACTTTCTGCCCCACACCGCATTTGCTTTTTAAAAGGTCACAGTATTTTTCCCACTCCAAGGGACAGCTTAAGTCTTAAATCTCTCTCCTCTACCCATCCCTCCCATCCCTGCTTTCTCCCACTCTAAAACAAAACAAAACAAAACAAAAAAACCAAAACAATACCACTCAGAAGAATAACCCTAGAAAGAAATTAAACTACAAGAGAATCATCAGAAAGCTGTTTAAAATCTCTTTGCATTCTTTGCACATGCACATCTGATAGACAACTTTAATGTCACAATCAAAGTCCTGATGATGAATGTTTGATACCAAAACATTTGTAGAGTCTATTTTTAAAACTTGATATCAAAGTGGAAACCATTTAAGGAATAATGTGAATAATGAGGTTTATCTATTGTTTAAATGTCTCAAAAACTAAAAAGAAGGTATGGACAAACAAAGGAATGAAGAAGGAAAAAGAAAGTAGGAAGGTCTAAAGTGATTGACTTGGGATTCAAAATAAACATAATTAGTTAGACTGGTCAAGGAAAATGTATCATTAATTAGTCATGGTTTAATAGTCCTAATTAATTAGCTGCATTCAAGAAAAAAGGTGGAAATAGAAATATGGTGGGGGAATTGTAGAAAATAAAGTAGTCGTGTAACAAGACAAAGGAAATACGTATTTTGTAGGGTTCTCTGAATTTAAAGGTTATAATGAAAGCTGTTCCAGCTTATTTCTATTCAACTCTACATTACTTTAAGATAATCCTAAATAAATTTTTCATTCTAGTTTGGCTCTTCCTAGCATGAGGTCAATTTCTAGCTAGCCTTCTTCTTCAGCTCCTGTAATGTCATTGGGTAGACAGATGAATTTATGAAATGAAAAATATTTTTTAATATTAGCCCAAGCAAATTATAATTAAATGGGAAAATGAACCAGAGAGATATGAACTAATAACACTAACAAATATATAAAAGTGGGATTATCTACTCTTTGAAATTCTCAACATTGCAATTCCTTTCCATTGGTACATAACTGAAGGTGAAATTGGCATGTGATCAATATTCCAAAAGCTGTAGCAAGTCTATAAGTGGGTTTGCATCTATGCTTTGATTTATATATAGAATTTGCCTGAAATATATCTTACCTCATTCTGGAGATCTCGGATCATTTTGCTCTTTCTTTCCATGTCAGTCTTCAAAAAATTAATCTGAAAATGAATGGAATATTATATAAGCACATTTCAAATTCATTCCTATGGCTTTTATAAATTTATTTTCATAGTTTTTGAAGCATAATACAATGATTATCTCTTTATCAACAAATATTGCAAAAGAGCAAAGGATTAAAATTTTCATTAACCAAACTTGCATAACCAATTCATACATATATGCATTGATTATAAAAAGGCTTTTCTCATGTAGTAAAAGATTTTTTTTTTAATTGAGAAACTATGTATGTTATAGCTGTGATTCTCTTACCTACTTAAACCTCAATTAAAAAATGTGTTTTTTTTAAAAAACAAGAAAAACAACAACAACAAAAAGCTAGATTCTAGGGTTGGGCCTAGAAATCTCCATTCATAAAACACTCTGCAGGTAATTTTGACCTATAGCAGGTTGGAAAGCAATGGCCTTGTGATATTCCTGGTCATTAAAGCACAGAATGTTATAATACTATACCAAAGAAACCATGTTTCCTTCTGAATTTGATATTGTTGGAATCTGTAACCTTGGTCAGTTGTTCAAACTATGTTTATACAAACATAGCACTTTTGCTGCCTGAATATATCTGCCTAAGTATTTTGAAAAAAAAAATCAGAATAGCATAGTTGCTAAAATCTGAAACTTTATAGTCAGTGAGACTTCACTCTGATAAAAAGTAACTGTATGATAGTGGATAAACTATTTAATTTCTCCAATTTTTAATTTCCTGGTAGTCACATTTTTTTAAAAAGTAAAATGAAACAGATATAATTAATTTTATTAAAATGTTTTATTTAATTCAATGTACTCAAAATAATATTAATATGACATATAATGGATTAATGATATAATTGACATTATTTTTTACAATATATCATTAAAATCCACTGTGTGTTTTACACTAATAGCATATCTCAATTTGGACTAGCCATTTTATAATGCTCGATAGCCTTATGTAGCTCATGGTTATATATATTGGACAACACAGTCTTAGAGGATCCCTGGAATGATGCAAAAGAGACTGGGAATGTGGGTTATCTCTGGAGATATACTGAATCAGTGGAAATCAAGTTTAGGAGTAAAATGAATTTCACCAAATATACAGATTATAAAAAAAATTGCTCTGAAACATTTCAAACATAAACAAAAGACCAAAAAGTAGTATGTTAAAACACCTCTGGGCCCAAATCTAAGAATAAAGAAATGTAACTATTTTGTCGAATTTTCTTCAGACCTTATAAAAAAAAAATGTTACACCTACTATTAAAGCCCCACCTAATTTTTTTCTTCACTCTCCAGAAATTATTGTGTATGAGTCTTGTGCATGTTTTCCTACGTTTTGCTTTCTGTGTATTGTGTAAATCCTTGTAACAAACATTAACATCCCCTCTTTTCTGGCTTGTATAGAGGTCCTTAAACCATTCCTTCAAATGGTAATGGAAATCTAAACCAATTCTGGATGGTCAAACTACATGTAAAACAAGCAAAAGCCTGAGAACTACCACGACCATTGTTTTGGTCATAATAATTTTCAAGTTAAGTTTTAACTCTGAAGATAATGACAGCAACCTGAAAACATAAGTCACACTCTGTCCCACGGAGAAGATAGTTCTATTTGGCTGAAAATGCAAAGGAATGTAGGATGTGGTGTTTAAAATTAGATATATATGCAGCCTAGTAGGGTATGCCCCAACAGAGAGCTTTTGCACCAATTTCTACTGCCATGTACTGCCTCAGTCTACAGATAACCAATCTTGGGGCTGGACCAGCCTTTGTGGTTCTTAATATGATTGCAAAATACCCTCAGCAATATTACAGCAGGAAACTTTGAAAATTAAAAAAAAAGAAAAGTTTATGACTTACAAGTCCTGGAAATTACATGTCACACCTGGGGCCACACAGTGAGGCCATGGATAGAAAGAGCCAGGGAGAGTGAAGGCCTGAAGTTCTGCTTTTATTGGGGTGGAGGGTAGGGGCCTGCCTAGGGTTTCCTGGGATCACTTTTTAACTGGTGAATTTAAAACATAATAACACAAGAAGAGAAAAAAAAAACAGCAGCCCAAGTGGTCAATTATGGAAATCAACCAAGATCTCCAAAGATCTCCAAAGGAGCCTGAGCTACTTTGGAGCTTGGAGCCTGGGAGGGCAGCACCTGGCCTGGGCTCCCCTAGTCTTGGGGCTGGCCCTGTGTGTACTTCAGACGGCCGTCCTAGAAGCGAATACCTGCAAGTCATTGCTTACATCAGGACTTGCATTACAAGAAAGAAAAGCCAGCTGTCAGAGCTTATACTACATCTACCCAGGCACGTTAGAAATTTTGGTACATTACAGATTTGTCTTTAAGTCATGAACGACTTAAAGCCACCTTGCTTATATTAATGACCTGCTCTTCCATGGACCCGCTATTTTTCCCAAATCATCACATTTTGATATTATTCAGTATATATGATACATAATTAACAATTTTTAAATTATTATATTAGTTTTTACATCCAAACACAATAGAAGGGGTTCTCACACATTACTTCAAAACAACCTTTAAAAGTAGCTAGAGGGGCGCCTGGGTGGCTCAGTGGGTTAAAGCCTCTGCCTTTGGCTCAGGTCATGATCCCAGGGTCCTGGGATGGAGCCTCACATCAGGCTCTCTGCTCAGCGGGGAGCCTGCTTCCCCACCCCCTCGTCACCCGCCCCTCTCTGCCTGCCTCTCTGCCTACTTGTGATCTCTGTCTGTCAAATAAATAAATAAAATCTAAAATAAAAAAAGTAGCTAGAGCAAGTTTTTCTTTTTTCTTTTTTTTTTAAAGTAAACTCTACACTCAACATGGGGCTCAAACTGCTGACCCTGAGATCGAGTTGTCTACCCTACCAACAGAGCCAGCCAAACACCCCAAAAACTAACTTTAATTAAAGAGTAAAATAAAAACTGGGGCACCTGGCTGGCTTAGTCAGTATAGCAGGCGAGTCTTGATCTCAGGGTTGGGAGTTTGAGCCCCACTCTGGACACAGAGTTCACTTAAAAATAAAAAATAAAAAAATAAGGAGGATAATGAAAATATATTGCAACGTTAAGAATGTAATTACTTAAATGTGAAACAAGGATAGAAAATCTTGACAACGCAGTGCTCAAATATTCAAGAGCTAAAATATATTCAGAATATTCAAAAAGTATTAGCATTTTGCAATGGTTAGTTTAGAATCCCAACAGGTTTTTAACAACCCTGGTAAAATAAGCATTCCTAGTAGATATGAATTTAATTCTCAGAAACAGAAAATATCATTTATTTACTTTGAACAAAGAAGTAAGAACATAGCAATTCTTTAGTCTTAATGAGAGTCAAAGCTAGAAGTTAATTTTTGCCTTTAGACTAATTATGTCTTGCTTAGGGCACGTTAAGCCATAAAAATTAATAAGAGTAGTGAAATGTATCCAATGAGCATTAATATCTTTAATTACTCTGGTTACAGAGAATGAAAGCTCTTCCTTGCTGTCTGTTAGGAGTTTTCATGAGGAACACAGGTTTGAAAGATATGTTAGTCCATTATTTGCTTAGGGATAACAACAAATGTTCACATATTCATAAAAAGTATTTTCCCACAGAATTAGATATGACAGCTTTATTGCTTCTTCAATTTAAATTTTCTTAAGTTTATCTTCTTTTATATTTTTGTGATTTAAGTTTATTCTTTAAGTTTCATAACATTTTTACTATAAACTTAACGAATGATATATTTGTAACATTTTTTTGCATAAAATATATAGTCTGTTATTTTTATGGAAAAAGGCATAGTAATTAGTTATGTAATCAAGGGTAGCACATAAGATTATCAGTTCTTAAATCTACAATAGCACAATGTTTGCAGAATTAAATCCAGTTTTCCCCTCTATTTGAGAGTGAACAATTACAATTATCTTTATCTCTCCTTCTTACCCAACCTTCAATTATACCAACAGTCTAACAGAGAAAATAATAATTATTCACCAAAAATAAATGTTAAAAAATAAAAATTAGTGGGGCACCTGGGTGGTTCAGTGAGTTAAGCCTCTGCCTTCAGTTCAGGTCATGATCTCAGGGTCCTGGGATGGAGCCCCACATCAGGGGTCTCTGCTCAGCAGGGAGCCTGCTTCCCCCCCCCTCCCTGCCCGTCTCTCTGCCTACTTGTGATCTCTCTCTCTCTTGTTAAATAAATAAATAAAATCTTTTAAAAATTTAGTTTAATTCTTAGTTAACCTAGAATTTCCAAATAGGGAGAGCAAGCACAAAACATTGTTTGAGTCTACCAAAATTTGGAAGAGGTAATTCCCAGTACTATGAAATCTCTTTTCTAGATCCCACCAGAAGCACATAAAAAACAAACAAGCAGGGACGCCTGGGTGGCTCATTGGGTTAAGCGCTGCCTTCGGCTCAGGTCATGATCCCAGCATCCTGGGATCTAGTCCCACATCAGGCTCCTTGCTCGGCAGGGAGCCTGCTTCTCCCTCTGCCTCTGCCTGCCACTCTGTCTGCCTGTACTCACTCTCTCTCTGACAAATAAATAAATTTAAAAAATTTTTTAAATAAACAAACAAACAAACAAACAAAACATTGTTTGATAAGTGTATCTCAATCCCATATTTGTTGAGGTTGTGGTCATCTCTTTATCTCCTCCTACACTCTGAGTTAAAACATATTAGTCATTCAGCTGGAAACACTGAACAAGTACTCCTGGTGATGTGCTTTTCAAAAACAAACTAACCCACCCAGAACCCTGAACCTTAGCCACCCCTTTGTTTGGCATGTTCTCTCAGACCAAGCCATTATACACCAGCCCTAACCATCCCAGAGTTAGATACCAGACAACTAGGGGCATTCCCTATGCCCCAGAGCCTGCTTGGATCATTCACGTTGACTCCTCCTAAGCTGCTTCGCCCGCGGTTTCTCACCTCCCTCTGCCTCATGACCTACTGAGTACTTCCCTGGACAGTCACCTGCCACAGGTCATGCCACCCCCCTGAGAACTGTGAGAAATAAATTAAATTCTCAACGGTGTTCTGTAGATGAGGGGTGAGGATACAGTGAAGAAAATGCAGTCACCACGATCATAAAAATACTGGATCGGCGTTCATTCCAAGAAAAGATCTTCGTTGTATTTGATTGGTAGGGGTCTTCTAGCTCCCAGCCCTCATTTACTGATGAAAACAAAGGTCAAGATCGGGACAAAAGTGCGGGTATCAGCCCCACGCCAGTGGGTCCTGAATTATGGCATATGATGACCTTGCCTGTTTAATCAACTCCACAAGTGATTCTGACACACCCCAAGGCTTGAAATTCAAACGCCTCTCCAGATTTTCTCACTACATTTCTACTTTTTTCTCCAGAACCATGTTCTATACCATTTATGGTGAGTGGACCTTTTATCTTGTTTCTAGGAACTGAGTCTATTTTAAAAATGATTTCCCAGCCCCAGAGCAAAGGATACAAGAAAGAAACATACTTACAGTAGCTTGTTGTTTTTCTGCTTTCTCGGTGGTCTCTTTAAGTTGATTTTGCAGGACCTCCTGGAGAGACTTCATTTGTTCTCTAGGAGAAAACAGAGAGCGAAAGAGAGACATAATTCTGTTATTTCCTCTGTATATTATGAAAGGAGGCTTTGCTGTCGACATACATTTAGGAAACAGATAACCAGAATTGCATGTAGGGACAGAGTTAAGCATGCAGGATTTATTTGAGGATTCTAAGAATAAAGTTTCCTCTCCCATGCAAATACTAAAATCAAGCTGTATTTAAAGGAAATTGCCTTGCTATTGTGTCTAGTAAGAATCCCACTGTGTGAATCATCTGTGAGCTGCATAATGTGTTAAATCAAATCAACGTAATAATTAGAGTTGAAAAGCTAATTTTAGTGACAGCATGCCAGGGTGTGAACGCGCTGCTTAGAAAAAAGGCTGCCACGGTTGCTGATAGGATAAAATTACAGCTCCCCTTGGACGCTCCTAATTGATTAATTCTAAGGCAGTGTACTTTAGACATCCTTTATAAGGCCTGAGACTTTTTATAAAAATGAAGAGAGGCTTATTTTGAACTTGAGGGCTGCCTCATTTACAGTGGTTAATAAGAGAAATACATGTCTGCATGTATATACACATTATGTCTGAAGCTCAGTAATGCACACGGATCTTGTCTCACTTGTTAAAAATATAAACATTTCCTTAATTTTGCATTCCTTTCAAGGGTTTAAGATGGACTCATTTATGATAAGTCATACTATCTTTGTGTGCCCCCATTGTATCACCTAAGCTACCACTTCCAAAAGTTTTGATACCAGATGAGGGTTAGTTTGTAATTGTGTGTGTGTGTGTGTGTGTGTGCGCGCGCGCGCGCGCGTGCGTGTTTTATTCTGGCTATAGGAATAAACTCCTTTAAAGCAACAACAGCCAAACAGAAAGCTTTCCTAGCCTTACCAACAGAACTCTTATTCATTTAACATTCCCAATCTAGTGCCAAAAGACTACTTCTACAACCTTTGTGTGCAATCATACTACAGAGACTAGGGATAGGAATGCACCCTCTTAGGCCCAATTTCTTCAACTATAAAATGGGTATACTAACAGAGCTATCTGATAAATTTGTAGTGAGGTTTAGATGACATAATGTAGGCAAAATGCTTAGTACAATGCCTGGAAAATAATCACTTAATAAACACGAGATCTCTGTGATAACCACCAGGATCACTGCAGGTCTCAAGTTCATTCTTTGACCACCACATCCTACACAACTGCAAGCTGTTTTTTCATCCACTGGGATTTAATGATGCTCCCAGATTTTTTACTCTAGAAACCCTTAGGTCCCAGTCTCAATTTCAGGATATCAGTAAGAGCCTATATGATTGCTAAAATCAATCTGAACTTTGTCAAGGCAAAATATAATTGGAACAAGTTATAAAATAATTATAGTCGCTTTGGTTTGTAGATGATTTATGTTTGCGTATGTGAAGCTCATAACACGCTTTTGCTTAGTGCACATTTAATTCTCAGCTTCCATTCCTTCCTCAAATTTGTATCATTTATCAAGATTGTTTCATATATAAACATTTAAATTTAGACTTCCATTATTCTTTCAGCTATCTTCCACACAAAAATCTGTGGCATTATATAGTGTAGTCATGTCTACATATGTTGTAGGCTTACAATGCATCAGATGCTGTTAGAATATTCACACCAAACTATGACGTACTATTACAGAGAGAAGACTGATAGAGAAAGGTGGTGAAATTGTGTTCTAGAGCATATGTGTTCAAACTCTAGAGTCATTACACTGCCTTTACAGAGAGAGGGAAAGAAGAGGGAAGGAAAAAAGGGAGGGAAGGATGGAAGGATCTACATGGTATCCTTAACACTCAGATCTTCAACAAGCACTGAATGAAAACACAAACTATTGTATTTCCAACTGATAAAAAAAATTATAGTAAGATTTTAAAATGATAATCATTTCATGATTATTTTTGAATTTTAAATTATCATTTTAAATGATAGATATTTTTAAATTAAACTATAAAACAGTATATATTTTTTATTAAAAAAGTGTGTGTGTGTATCAAAAATTCTCACATACATCAAGGAAAGCTAACAGAATGGTAAAGATGGTTTTTTGAAACTTCTGAATGTCTTTATATACATTTTGCCTTGCAGCTTATTGTTGCACATTCTCATGGCTCTCATGAGAGCAACCAGTATCTGCCTCACAGTCTTGCTAAATTATAATCCTATGAGAGGGGACTTCTGACTTGCTCATAGGCCCCCTCCACAAAAAGGGATTTACCTCAACTATTGCAACTACTCTAGGGTCTTATTTGGGACACCGAGCTGAGTCTTTAATTCTAAAGAACTCTTTGAACACCATCCTGATCAAAATACCAATGGCATTTTTCAAAGCACTGGAACAAACAATCCTAAAATTTATATGGAACCAGAAAAGAAAATGAATTGCCAAGGAAATGTTGAAAAAGAAAAACAAAGCAGGGGGCATCATGTTGCCTAATTTCAAGGTACATTAAAAAGCTGTGATCGCCAAGACAGTATGCTACTGGCAGAAAAACAGACATAGACTAGTGGAACAGAATAGAGAGCCCATATATGTACCCTCAATTCTGTGGTCAACTAATCTTCGACAAAGCTGGAAAAAATATCCAATGGAAAAAAGACAGTCTCTTCAATAAATGGTGCTGGAAAAATTAGACAGCTACATATGGAATAATAAAACATGACCATTCTCTTACACCATACACAAAGATAAATTCTTTTTTTTTAAGATTTTATTTATTTACTTGACAGAGAGAGAGAGATCACAAGTAGGCAGAGAGGCAGGCAGAGAGAGGGGGAGAAGCAGGCTCCCCGTGGAGCAGAGAGCCTGATGCAGGGCTCCATCTCAGGACCCTGAGATCATGACTTGAGCCAAAGGCAGAGGCTCAACCCACTGAGCCACCCAGGTGCCTCCACAAAGATAAATTCTAAATGGATGAAAGGAATGGATTGAAATGGATGAAATAGGAATCCATAAAAATCCTAGAGGAGAACATAGGCAGTAACATTTTTGACATTGGCCACAGCAAATTCTTTCAAAACATGTCTTCAAAGGTAAAGGAAACAAAAGCAAAAATGAACTTCTGGGACTTCATCAAGATAAAAGCTTCTGCACAACAAAGGAAACAGTCGACAAAACAAAACGAAGAGACAACCCACAGAATGGGAGAAGATATTCACAAATGACACTACAGACAAAGGGCTGATATCCAAGATCTATAAAGAACTTCTTAAACTCAACACCCGAAAAACAAACAATCAAGTCAAAAAATGGGCAGAAGACATGAACAGACACTTCTCCAAAGAAGACATACAAATGGCTAACAGACATATGAAAAATGTTCAACATCATTAGCTATCTGGGAAATTAAAATCAAAACCACATTGAAATACTAACTTACACCAGTTAGAATGGCAAAAATTGACAAGTAACAACAAATGTTGGAGAAGTTGTAGAGAAGGGGGAACCCTCTTACACTGTTGGTGGGAATGCAGTTGGTACAGCCACTTTGGAAAACAGTATGGAGATTCCTCAAAAAATTAAAAATAGAGCTACCCTATGACCCAGCAGTTACACTACTGGGCATTTACCCCAAAGACAGAGATGTAGTGAAAAGAAGGGCCATATGTACCCCAACATGCATAGCAGCAATGTCCACAATTGCCAAACTGCGGAAGGAGCCAGGATGCCCTTCAACAGATGAATGGATAGAGGATGTGGTCCATATATACAATGCAATATTACTCAGCCATCAGAAAGGATGAATACCCACCATTTGCATCAACATGGGTAGAATTAGAAGAGATTCTGCTAAGTGAAAGAAGTCAAACAGAGAAAGACAATTATCATATGGTTTCTTTTATTTGTGGAGCATAAGGAATAGCTTGGAGGACATTAGGAGAAGGAAGGGGGAATTGAAGGGGGGGTAAAACAGAGGGGGAGATGAATCATGAGAGACTATGGACTCCGGGAATCAAACTGAGGGTTTCAGAGGGGAGTGGGGTGGGGGATGGGTTATCTCAGTGATGGGTATTAAGTAGGGCACATATTGCATGGAGCACTGGGTGTTATATGCAACAATGAATCATAGAACACTACATCAAAATCTAATGATGTATATAATTTTAAAAATTATTAAAAAATTATAAGAAAAAAGAACTGATGATGGCTCCAGTGACACCTATGATAGGTTGCTCAGGGTGTTGAGCACATTTCTACACAGAATTTCACTACAAGGGATTTGAAAGGGCAGTGGCTTCATACATCTTCATATCAAATTATAAATATAAAAATCACACTCACCCAAATACACTACAGGAAGGCATTTTTTTTTTCAAGTGGTTACCAACTTGTATTATAAAAACATCTCAGAGGGAGCAGTATCTTGCATATTCTTTTTTGTTTTCAGAGAACACGATATTTTACAATCCTTTGGTACACAGAGTCTAAAATTGCCTTCTAGGAATCTCCACCCACTAACCACAATAGTGAATAAAATGTCTTAACACTTTTTTTCCTAAGACAGTTTTCAGACACTTTAGGTTACCCTCCTACCCTCCCCCCAAGTCTCCATTTCATGGGTACACATTCTTACTCCTCATATGGTATGTTTTAGATCTGGTCTTCTGCTATGAATATTATCTAAGCTGTCAAAATATTTCTGAAAATGTAACACTCAAGAGTCAATACAACATTTGTGCTCACTCATTCCCTCCCACACACATGTACACACAAAAATATGCACACACATTCCTTTCTCTGTCTCAACAGAAAGGCATTCTTTGCTCTCTCTTCATGGTTGTATATGGCTCACCCCATAACCTCTGAGTTTACTTACTTAAGTCTGGTTCCAGCTACACAGGGAGACTGATTAGATGCCTCTTGATTACAATTCCAAAAGGGAAATTCCAATTGATTTGGTTTTGTCTTGGTGATCACCTCTGACCTATTAACTGTGAGTGATGTTGGGAGTCACATAAAAGAAGCATGACTTCTTGAGACCACTTCTGCAGATAAGTGTTAGGTGGCAAGCAGCCCAGAGGAAGCAGGGTTAGGAGGAGCAGGATGTTCAGACAGAGATGGCATCTACAACACAGTGTGCTGTCAGACTCAGATAATACTTCTAAATTTGCCATCAGTCAATATTTTATAATATTCCAAAATAATACTCTTTATCTTTTATGGTTTATTAACATCTCTTCTTTTCAAAATGAGGTACACAGCCTGCTTCACCTTTAGGGAACCATGATTTTTATATATCTCTTTCTAAGTAATCAACAAAAATTAATATATCTTATTATTTGAGATTATATCTATATCTAATGTCATATCCTTTTGAGACATTACCTATTGTTAGAATTTACTGAGTTTTCTATTCTGACTTCATATACTTTATACAAGTTACACATTTTAAACAAATTTTCAAAATCTGGATAAAACACTCAAATTGCTCTTCTGCTATGAAGATTATCTAGGCTGCTTTGCGATCAGAGAACTAACGTGAAAGGGTGTGGCTACTGGGTGAGACACAGCAGAGTAAATTCCCTAACACAACTCTGCTCAACTCATTTAAGCCCTTGGAGCAACAGTTTCCTATCTATTAAACAGTGATAATCATAACTGTTTATAAGAAAACAGTGAGGGTGAAGTGGGAAAATATATACAAAGCATCTGGCAGAGCCTCTAAGTGTATAACAAATGGTAGCTTGTTTCTACTTAAAGTATCTTTCTTTTTCCTTTGAGAGGCAATTCCAAATCATATAGCTTTTCACACTGCACAGAAATCTATCTCACAATACACTTTCTTTAAAAAAACACAATCCAACACTAATAAGATTAGATTATTCTACTTATATTGTTAATAAGATTACCCCATTCTTCACCACCCCCACCCACCATTACCACCAGGATTAAGTTTTGATACTATTACACACGCCCACTGAAATCAGTGTTATTGCATCTGTCTGTTGACGTGCAGACTTGCTGGGGTCTATCTTCCTAGGATGATAGGGGAAAATTCTACAGATACATAAACATTCTGTGATCTGGAGACAAGCAATATAGCATTATGATCACTAGCAAACTTGCTAGAAATGCACAATTTCCAGCCCCACCATAGATTTACTGTATACAAACTGCATTTCAGTAAGACTCTGAGCCCTTCAAGAGTGATAAGTGAGAAGATAAGAAGATAAGTGAATTAATGCATTTTGAATGACCCGATTTTTGTGAAATTTCAGAGTGGAGTTTGACACTCTGGGGAAAAAAAAAAGAACTGAGAAAATGAAAGGAAATCACAGTCTTACCTTTGTCTCTGACCTATTTCCAGAAGCTTCTCAACATCAGTTTTGGAAGATCTCTCATCATTTTTCAAAGACTGATAAGAAAAGTGGGAAAAGAAAATCTTATTCAAGTGATAAATTGGGGCTCACTTTACTTTTGTCTCTGCGGCACAGGTGTGACTGCTCTTCTGTCCTTAAACAAGAAGGTGCAAATGAGGCACGGTGTTCGTCAGGGCTCTAAGGATGCCCACAGGAATTTTTGATGCCAAGCACAGGTGCTACCCAGTGGTGAAAGGGAATAAACTGAGCCTCAGCCCTTAGAGGTTCGGTGGAGGGGAAAATGCTTTCCAATACCTAGGTCTCTTTATAAGTGAGTATAAAACACCTCTTCTGCTCTCCAGCTGAAGTTTCATTGTGTTCTCTGCAGGCATGTCAAACCAGCTCTGGCATCGTTTCCACAAATTCACGTGGACATAAAAGACCTCTCTGAATCTGCTAAGTTATGACATGATTCACGATCAAAGAAGCCCAAAAGCATGTACCTGTTTGGTCTTGTCTATTTATTATTAATGAGTAATGCAGCAGAATACACAGAAAAACTAAGGCTATGTAAAATTGTAACTGCTTTGACAAGATAGGGTATAAAGGAGGAAAAATAAAGTACCATCTCAGTCATTAGTGTTTATTTACTCTGGCAAATTCAACATCCACAGACCGTGACTTCAAGCAGAAAAGTGCACTGAGCTATTCTCATTACAGAATCTGTCCCATTAAGTCTTCCCTAAGAACTTTCTTATTTGTACTCAATAATCTATTTAACAGAGTAACCTATCTTTCTTGATATTAGACGTTGAAACTGAGGAGGAGTGATATTGTTTGCAGGAAAAGCATCTGTGGCAGGCAGAAAATTGACAATCTTAGGAATGGCAAATACTTTGTTTACTTATTATCTATTTAACAAATACCTATCATGAATTATTCAAAGTCCTGTGCAGAGGCACAGTGTCTGCCTTCACAAATTTTATAGTCTAATGCTAAAATCAGGCAACTTTCATACGGCAAAATCAGCATTCTGATTGGGATGTGATGGGCTGAACTGTATGAGAGAAACTTCTTCTGGGTACCTGGGTGGCTCAGTCAGTTAAGCATCTGCCTTCGGCTCAGATCATGATCCTGGGGTCCTGAGATCAAGCCCCACATCTACAGCCTGGAGCAGGTCATGAAATCTGCTCTTTGACTTCCTTAGGTGAAGATCAGAGATGAGATTTTTGAAGTGTCTACTTTAAATAGTTACTGGAAAGCTCAGAGGACAAAATAGATGTGGAAAAACAGTTGATGAAAAATACATTAAAACATGCCTATTCATTTATTGACCACCTGTTATATTGTGGACATTCTGAAGGAAACTATGATCAAGCAGATGACGGTCTTCAAGAAATTTAAAATCAAAAAACAAACAAATGAAAAAGAACATGAGATGCAGAAATGGAAAGTGC
Organism: Mellivora capensis; assembly: GCA_004024625.1. Taxonomy (NCBI): domain Eukaryota; kingdom Metazoa; phylum Chordata; class Mammalia; order Carnivora; family Mustelidae; genus Mellivora; species Mellivora capensis. The sequence continues at coordinate 53,826 of PISX010009925.1, read as the reverse complement.
AGGTACAGACAGGAGTCAGCAAGATATATCTCAGTAGGAGAGCCAGTGTCTTCTTAATTATCATTTACCCAGAAATTTCCAGGTAGGTGGAGTATACTTGGAAAATATTCTTGTTCCTTTAATGATGTTAAAGGTTGAGATACCTACTAACTGATCAACATAATACTTACTATCCATTACCATCTCATCCAGGGGCTATGGTTACAGAGAAAAGACTACAAGACTTTCAAAGCTCCTGTCTTCGTGAAGTCCATGAGAGGAAAAGTGTAGAATGGGCTATGTAGTATTCACTATGAGTTTAAAACCTAGAATCAGTATTTATCAGATATACGACCAGACACTTCCTTGGCCTATTTGAGACTTTTTTTCTCATTTGATGAGTAAAATTTTGTGACAAGGTTTAATAAGATAAAAAATGAAAAACACCTTGTATACTGGCTGACAGGAAATGGAAAAAAGAAAGGCATTTTAAAAATTGCAACTACATTCAGTGGTACAATTGTTACCCTTTTAAGAAACATGATTCTATGAAATTATACATTGGATGTCTTAACTTGGGCTACCAGTGAGACACTGTGCCCTGGTTACACATAGGCATCTCACCATATGCATGATAGTGTTTCAAAGTGCCAGGTGTTTCCTGAGTCTGAGAAGGTGCAGATGTACTGAACATTTTTTGCAACCTCTTATAATTGGTGAATTCTTACATAAGAAGAATAGGTGCAACTCTGGTTTCAGCTTCCTACAGAAATTTCACTTAGTCCCCTTTTCATCCAAGTCAGGGCTTCCCGGACATTCTATATATTCTTACATCGCAGCACTGTCCTTACCCTGCTGCCTGTCTCTGTATTCTAATGGAATATGGGTGGTTTTTCTGCTCTTATTCGTATGTCCTCAAGATGCAACATAACTTCTAGAACAAGAGCTTGGGCACTGGGCTCCTATACCTGCGCTGTTACCTAATTCTCTCTGTGTCCCCTATAGTTGCTTAACCTTTCTCTAGGTCTTGTTTTCTCACCTACAGGATGAAACTACTAGTAACCAGGGCAGTCTTTATGTAAAAAATAAAAATTGTACAAAGAATACCTAACACAAGGCCTTGACCATGTTCAATAAGCTGTTGTGGCTATGGACACCATCATCATCATTATCATCATCTTCAAGGAAAAGAAAGCTAAGGACAGCACTGACTCCACATGTTTCAGAAACATGGTTTTGTGCAGTAACTAATACATAGGCCCTGAAGCCAGATTTCCTGTATTTAAACTCTGGTTTCTTTTGTGACATTCAAAAATAACTTATCTTTTCTAAGCATAATCCCTCGTGTATAAGAAAAAAAAAGCACATCAATAGTATCTATCTTACAGATAGATACATTATGAAAATTAAACTTATGTCCTCAAAAAATTCACTGTTCAGTCAAATATCAAAATATCAGATATTTCAGAAAATTTTTCTTACCAGGTATAGACCTAGTTTTTGTTTGAGATTTCATGGAGTATTAATACATTTTCATAGATGACTCTTGACTTTCTAAGACATTTTCCCATTTTAGCAATGAGGATTATTAAAAATTCTTGAGAATTATCCTTTGTGGAATTAAAAATTCTCTTCTAGAGATCATTCCTATTTTCATTCAGCTCTTGGTCATAATTAGTTTTCATTTTATAATATAATATATATATATAATTATATATAATATATATAATTATATATATATAAAATATATAAAATATATATATTATATATATTATATATATAATAATATATAAAAAACACAGGGGTCAAATTGATCTTAGAAGCTATGAGAGACTGATGGCCTTGCCAAGCACATAATTTTCTCCTTCCTGAATTTGCAAACCACAGATTCCCAGACTGGATTTCAAATGACATTTCTTTTCAAAGCTCATATGATAATAAGTAACTCCCTTGTGCAAACCCAGAAACATATTCAAAACTGGTTAAAAAATGCAGGAGTCTTTAATGCTAATCCACCAAGACAAACCGGGTGACTTCTCAGCCTTTGCTGCCCGGAAAATTAGTTTTCATCTCACCTGAAGGTTGACTTTAATTCCATCAAGTTCTCTTGATGTCTTTGTCAGCTGATGGAGGATGTTGGTTCGCTCCTTAAAGACTTCTTTCAGCTGCTTTTCTAGCTCTTCATAGTCCTGTCTAACACAGAAAAAAATCGCATGAGAGCCCCCCAGAAAGTTCCACTGGGCTTCAGCTTCTTTAAACACTATCACAGGCGCTTGAATTTCAAGCAAAATCTAGATCATTGAAACTTTAATTACTAGGATGTTTTGTTTCCTCTTCCACCTAAAAGGAGAAAATTGAAAACAAAACAGTCTTACAACAAAGGTTTTATTTTGCATTGAGCTTTCTCTAAACCACAGAGAAATCCCTGAACAATACTATCTTTGGCAGGTTGAAGATGGTTCCTTAGGTACCTCTCAGAAACAGATATTTTCCATGACATCACCACACTTCTTCCTAAGGTCTTTGACATCTTACAACATGAGATATGACTTGAGCCAATGTATTTCAAATATTTAGACAGGTTCTGACACTGGGGAGACATACTTGTGGGTAGAGTCAGGGCAGAACGTGGGGGTCTTGCTTCATCTCTGGTAGGTAGGGAGGAAGCCAAGAGAAAAGACATCCCTTCCCAAACATGTCTAAGAATCTCTATTGCTATTAAAGAGGTAATGGGGGAAAAAAAAAGTATCTATGAAATCAATAAATACAGTAATTAGAGTAAAATTTGAACAGACTTGTTAACAAGTTTCATGAAGGAAAGACATTTAACTCCATATCATCTATACATATTTTTTTCTTACTTTTCTCCTATGGTCTTTGTAAGACCAGTACTGTAATTCTCATTTTGTAAACATAAAATAATTGAGCTCAGAAGGATTGAGTTACTACCCTAAGATCCTATTCAAGGAATAAATGGGCAAGTAGTGTGTGTTTGCGTGTATTTATGAATGTTACGGGAAGTGTGTGTGTGTACAGGGAAAATGTAGACAAGGAAAATTATCGTTCTACTTGCATTTCTTCCCTTAGGGATCATCTGAGTATGCCTTCTACCCATTCATATTTGGGGTTAGTTTTTGTGACAGCTTGCTGGGGCTGCTGTCACAAAGTAGTACAGAATGGGTGGCTCAAACAACAGAAATTTTTTTGTCTCATAATTCTAGAGGCTAAAAACTCAAAATCAAGTTGTTGGTAGAGTTGTTTCTTTATGAGGCTGTGAGGGAAAGTTCTGTCCCAGGCCTTGTTCTTTTGGCTTGCAGATCATATCTTTCCCCTACGTGTCTTTACATGGTCTTTTGTGTGTGACTCTGTGGCTAATCTTCCCTTTTTATAAGGACTCCACTCATATTAGTTTAGAGCCCACTCTAGTGACCTATTTTAACATGGTAGCTTCTATTGACGCCCATCCCCAGATGATGTTATATCTAAGGTACTGAGGGGTGAGGGGACTTCAACATATGAATTTTGGGGGATACAACTCAACCCATAACAGTTATTTCATCTATTGATTTAAAGAAGCTCCTGTCCAGTAAGGTTTTTAACTGTCATTATGGTGAAAATGTTTTCCAAATCTGTTATAGATTTTTACATTTACTAACTCCCCAATTTCGTTTTAAATATACATGGGGGGGCACCTGTGTGGCTCAGTGGGTTAAAGCCTCTGCCTTCAGCTCAGGTCATGATCCCAGGGTCCTGGGATCGAGCCCCACATCGGGCTCTCTGCTCGGCAGGGACCCTGCTTCCCCTTCTCTCTCTGCCGGCCTCTCTGCCTACTTGTGATCTCTGTCTGTCAAATAAATAAATAAAATCTTTAAAAAAAAAAATATACATGGGGATAAGTCTTTTCCATTATGGTATCTGTACTGCTCTTGCACAAATAGATCTTCTACATGCCAATACTCTTCTTTAAAAGTGATTGTGAAGATATATTGGGTAATTGTTGCTAAACTACAAAATTAATTTTGGAATATATTGTATTTATGTATTTTTCATGTATGTATATGAAAAGATGGCAATGTAATTTAGATAAGCATAGCCAATTGTATTAGCACAGTTGTGACAATCCTTTCTCTATGATTTTGAAATGAGGTTTTCTGATGTACCAAATTCCTTTTTACTGTATGTTTTGGAACCTCTATTAGGATGTATTGATGAATTGGTTGCAACACTAAATCATGGATTAATTATTAAAGCTGTATGCTACAATTTGTTACTTCCTATATTTTCCCCTTATTGTTTTTATTCATAGTTTTATTGATAAATTTTCTGTATCTGTGTATTCTCAGTGAATTTTAGAATCAATTTATCCATTTCATAAAAATTCCTATAGGGAATTTAATTGAGACTGCATTCATATTATATTTAAGGAAATGCATAACAAAAGGGTAGCTTTCAATCCCAAAGACAGATGGTTTCATATATTATTTTAGGACTTTTATATGATTCAGCAATGCTTTAAAGTTACTTCCAAGTAACTTTTGCTCATTTTATCTTAGACTTATTGCTGTTAATGCGGTGGATTTTTCCACTCCACTGCCTACATGAATGTTGCTTTCTTCTTTTAAAGCTATTGACTAAGTTGATCTTGATTCCAGATATCTTCTTAAAGAAAAGTAGTATTAAACAAAGTAACTATAACAAGTAGTTGCTAGTTGATTTGTTTGGCTTTTTCAAGTGGACGGCAATATTTTCTTTCAATAATACCATCTCTTATTCTCATAACTCTTATTTTTTTCCTCTTTGCTAATTATACTGGCTAAGACCTCCTAAACAATGCCAGGTGGAGAAAATGATAGTAGACCATCTAATTTGTTTGTGAGTTTACAATAGCTATATTAATTATGTTTCATCAGTGAGTAAATGTATGTGAATACTTGTTGTAATTTTCAGCTGATACTACTGTTTTCAGGTCATTCTTTTTAAATAAGAATTCTGCTGAGTTGTAGCACTTATGCAGAAAAGAACTACACAATCCCCAGGACACATTTCATGAACTCTCACAAAGTGAACACAGAAGAAATTCTAAAAAATGAACCATGCACCCTAGATGATAATTCTTTGACTTCACCCATTTATTACATTCACTCTTTTCCCCAAATATAACCAATATTTTTATTTCTACTACTTCATAATCACTTGCCTATGTTTGAAATTTATGCAAATGTTGAATGCCTGTTATTTGATTTGTTTTATACAACATGGAGTTTGTGAAACTTGTCCATATTATGTGGAGAAATAGTGTGTTAGTTTTTATCACTGCATAGTATAGTAACGAGTAATTTTATTGCAATGCATCTATTCTAATGCCAACAGACACCTTTTTCCCCAGATTTTGACTGTTATGAATATGAATATTTCATAGGCCTTGTATTTAACATACAAATACATGTATGCCAAGTATATAACTAAGAAAGGAATTGTTTCATTATAGAGCATACATTTTCAGCTTCAGTAAATACTGCCAGAGAATTTTCCAAATGAGCTATATCATAGAAGAGGTGAAGAATTTCAATTGCCTCAAAGTCTTATAAACTGTGGTATTGTCAGTATTTTTAAATTTTCAGTAACTCTACTGGTTGTACAATAGTATTACATTTTTAGCTATAATTTATATTTTACTGGTGATCCAAAGTGAGTACTTTACAAAAAATGATATTTAAATATGATTTTTTAAAGAAGACTTTATTTATTTGAAATATATATATTTGAATGAGTGAGAGAGCACACAAGTAGGGAGAGGAGTCAAGGGAAAGAGAGAAGCAGACTCCCCACTGAGCAGGGAACCCAACCTGGAGCTCAAACCCAGGACCCTGGGATCATGTCTTGAGCCAAAGGCAGATGCTTAGCTGACTCAGCCACCCAGGTGCCTTAAATATTATTTTTTATAAAGTGCCTGCTCATGCCTTTTGCTTTTTGTGCATTGGTTTGCCTGTTGCTTATTATTTATTTGTAGGTGATATTTATATAGTCCGTACATGAGTTCTTTGATGGTTAAGTGTATCGAAAACATAATTACTTCTCCTGCTGTTGGAATTTTCAATCTCTTAATGGTGTCTTCTGATGAACACACATTGATATTATAAATATAGATCAAATTATTCATCTTTTATATTCAGAGTTGTTCACTGGAGTTGTATCACTTAAATTTGTAAATTATGAAAAATATTTTTACTTGGTTATAAATATTATATCTTACAAACATTTAAAATGATATATTGCTAGCATATTAAAACATGGATTTTTGTATGATTTTGCATTCAGCAAAATATCAACTATAAAAATTATTTGTGGAGTATTTTGTATTTTCTTACAAGTATAATCACATTGTCTGCAAAAGTATGTTTTATTTTTTCAATCCTTAAATCTTTTATTTAAATTCCTTATCTTACTTTGCTATCAAGGACCAAGGACTGTTCTACAATCTTCAGTAAAATGTGTAATAAACATATCCTTTGTTTATTCCAGATTGCAGGGATAGAGACACCTTTTTCTTATTCCAGAGTGCAGGGGGAAAAACTTTCAAGACCACACATATGGTATTTCTGATAGGCTTTTTTGGTTAACTTTTCAATTTTTTAAAATCAGATATAAAAAATGCTTTCTTTTATTTCTGGTTTCTAAATCTGTTCAGTTTTAATCATGAGTGGGATCTGAATGCTGTCCAATATTTTAGTTTTTTTTTTCTTTTTTTTTTATCATTGTGGTGTATGTTATTTGCTTACAGCTCTTCTGTTCCTCCCACCCTTGGCCACATTGCACATGTAGGCAGGAGAGAACCCCCCACACCATTCATTTGGTAATGTGACACTTCAACAGAATGTTAATGGACAGGACAAGTTGAAGACTGTAAATGTTGTCTGTCTAATTTGGCTTAGTTTCTCATTCTCCTGCTAATGGCCCCATGAAGAAATTCCCCCAGATAACTCCCGCAACTTCAGGCTTCTTCAGAAAGAAAACATATACAGCAAACCTGAATTTGATTCATACTCTGAAGCAGACACACTCTAGTGATGCTTCAACATGAGTTGAAAACTAAATTTGAGTGTAAGCCATCAATCAGACTTTCAGAGTAATTTGTAATGTAGCAGTGTCACAGGAAAAACTGGTCTCACAAATGCATCCACTGAGATGATCCCACACATTTTTTCTTTTACACTATTGATGTGCTGGACTACACGGATTCATTTCACATATGATTAATAACTACATTAAATCAAACTCTCATTACTGAAATCAATCATTTTGTTTGTTATAAACAATTCTGTTAGATTCAGTTGGCTACTATTTTGTTTAGGATTTTTACATTTATTATCATGGGAGAAATTTAGTTATAATGTCCTTTGTCCTCAAATCCATAGAAAGCTTCGTATCTAGATTACGTTTAGCTCATAAAAAATTGGGATGTGTGCCTTCTTATTCCTATGATCTGAAAGAATTTGTGTGAGATTGGCAATATTTCTCACCTGAATGAGTACAAATGACATGTAAACCATCTGGTTTACAGTTTCCTTTGTGAGAAGGTCTTTATTTACAGATTTAATGCTTTAAGCGATATGCGACTGTTCAGATATCCTTAACTGTCCCTATGTCAATATTAGTAATACTCATTATTTTTAGACATTGTCTGTTTCATTGTTACTCATTTATTTCATGATTCTTTTTTTTTTTAAGATTTTATTTATTTGTCAGAGAGAGAGAGCGAGCACAGGCAGACAGTCAGGCAGAGGCAGAGGGAGAAGCAGGCTCCCTGCCAAGCAAGGAGCCCAATGTGGGACTCGATCCCAGGACCCTGGGATCATGACCTGAGCCGAAGGCAGCCGCTTAACCAACTGAGCCACCCAGGCGTCCCTATTTCATGATTCTTAATGTCAGAAATTTGGCCTAAGCTCATCTGGGCATGGCTCCTTCAGGCTGGGCTTGCTTTTGCTTCTGTGATCATTTCCTGGTCAAATAAGTGACTCTGTTTCTGTGGTTGACTCACTATCAGTTGTGAGTGAAGACAGTGTCTCATATGTCCTTCATCACCAAGAGAGTTAGCCTGTGCTTATTCATATTCCAGTTGGTTAGGGTGCTAAGAAAATCAGCAAAAATAAAGGAGTATTTTCAGATTTAGGCTTCAGAGTAGTATGACATCCCATCTGCCATACTGCATCTGTCACAAAGCAGGTCACAAGTCCAGGACACATTCAAGAGGCAGAGAAATACACTTCATTTCTTCATGGGAAAATGTTCAAAATCATATTGTAAATGAGTATGTGTACAAGAATGGCCGTGCTCATATTTCTAAATAATCTACTGCATAGCCTCTGTTGTTAACTTCTCAGTACTTCATTTCTCAGAGATTAGTCCTTTGAGTACTTGCCACCTTGCGCACTAGTGATTCCCCAGTGCCTTCAAGGGGATTTGACATTTTGTTCAGTTTTTCCATTGGTGTCAATGTTGACAATAAACATGTGCAATTTCACTCAAGATGGGAGTTCGGGGGCCATTATTTAGCTAATTATTTTCTTTAGTTCTCAAAGACAATCAGCCGTTTGATTCAATCCCATCTCTTCTCTAACTCTGAATATTTGAACACTTTTACTTGCAACTACTATCCTAGCTCAAGTCCTCATTATCTATTTATAGCACTATATATTAATTGATTTCTTTTCTCAATCCATTTAATGCGCTGCTCTCAAATCAGGTTTTCTGAACTTACAGTTCTATTTGCACCAACTTATCACTTAAAATATTGGTGCTCTTTGGTTACATCAAGGTCAAGGCCATCTTCCCTCTGGCTTGAAATGACCTTTATTCTCCTTCCGTTTTCTTTGCTCAGTTTCCATATCTTTCCTCTTCTGTGTGCCATATTTAATTATCAACAAAAGAATATTTCTTGAAAATCTTTTAATGTATTTTTGTCTATTTTCATTTGCATGAATTAACTGAAACTGAAATTAAAATGAATTTAAAGATTGTCACATCAACCTGGAGTGCCTTCAGCTACTCTTGTCAATCTAGATAGAAAAAGCACCTCATCTCCCTTTCTCCATGAAGTCACCTCTTAGAGCTATATAATTCCTTTCTTTTCAGAATTTGATGTCATATATTTTATCCACTCCTTCATTTTGAAATTAATTATCAGATAGTACTTTTTAATGAATAATTATACACTAGTCTGTATAGAATAATGAATGCTTAGAACTATGTATCTCTTCCTTTTTCTACTAGTATTTATTTAATTTAATGATGATCCTAGATCAGGCCAGTGGGAGCTCCTACAAAACTGGTTTCTGTGTCCTGAGACTTGTCCTCACCATTCTTCAAATCCTTCCTTACACTTTTTGCTCCTTTGCTGTCCTGTCAGAATGAATATTTCTCACTTTATTCTAAATGCAAAAATTATAGAAATAATGCTTATCTTGGAGTAATGTTTTAATGTTTCCAATTTACTTTGTTTTTAAGCTTTTGTTTTAAATGAAAAATCTTCCAGAGTGTGTCCAGTGTCTTCAAATTTAAGCCTCATAAAATTCAAAGATCTGGAGTAGTGTCATAATATCTTAAGGTTTGCTTTTCCCACAGAAATATAACAAAAATAATAATTGCAGAAATGCAAACTTCTGTTCAACAGGTTTGCAGCATCTCTACCTACATTTAAAGCATCATTTATTATGGCAGCCATAACCATAGTTCCCTGTCATTTATTCTTTTTTTTTTAAGATTTTATTTATGTATTTATTTATTTGACAGAGACAGAGAGAGAGACAGCGAGAGCAAGAACAGAAGCAGGGGGAGTTGGAGAGGGAGAGGGAAAAGCCGGCTTCCCACTGAACAGGAAGCCTGATGTGGGGCTTGATCCCAGAACCTTGGGATCATGACCTGAGCCAAAGTCAGATGCTTAACTGACTGACCCACCCAGGCACCCCCTGTCATTTATGCTTAAAAAAACACTATCCAGTATTTATTATATGCAAGTATGTATCAGACATGGACAGATGTTTTACATAGATGATTAATTCTCATAATTTCCCAGAAATGTAAGTGATATTATATTCATTTCACATGCAAGAAAGCACAGATTCAGAATAATTTCTCCAAGTTCACAGTAAATGACTGGTTTTCAACCCTGGATACCTTTGATGACAAAATACCACATTATATGGTCTCTATAATAAATTATGGATCTTGTAAATATTTTTTTGGTTCCTCCTACATGTAGGAATCTTTGAGAAAAACAACAACAACAACAACAACAAAACATTAGCAATACATTATCCCTAATCCAGTAGCATGTAATATACAGGAAAGAAAAACACACATCATGATGAGGATAGCATATGACAAAATGTGACAGGAGTAAGGTATTAGGAGAGATCAACTTCAGGTTAAACAATTATGGAAAATTTCATGGAAAAAACATATTTGTGTTGGGCCTTGAATGACACATAGCATTATTAAATGCAATAGAGGGAAAGGTATCCTAAGCAGAGAGAATGATATAGGTAATGGCAATGTATAAGGGAAGTGCTGAGTGTATATACATTATAAACCAGCAAACAACATAGTTTAAAGTGCATATAGGGTACTCACTGAACTGCTGGGTAAAACCTGAAGAAATTGGTAAAATTCAAATACCAAAACACCAGGCCCAGGAGTTTTAAATACTTTCTATAGGAGATTTATTTCTCTGTGAAGTGCCAAGAAATATGTATTTAGGAATATATATAGTCAGATTAATAACTCAAAAGTATATCAAGAGGAAGAAAGATTTAAATTATTCTCCCTGCAGTTGTCAAAGCTGTTCCAAAGTGTATACTGTTATATTTCATAGGCAAGCAGATTGGATAAAAATTACTTTTACTTGGCTTGGCCAGGATATTAGGTTTGTGGCTATGGGCGGTTGCAGCATGGGAAACACTTGGAGTGTCTGCCCTCAGGAAATTCAGAAGAACTATGAAACTCCTCTCAATCTTGGCAGAAAGGTCACGGACTGTTTTGTTAAAAGACCTTTGTATTATCTAAAGGCACTCTTTCCCTTTTCTTTTTATCAGACTCAACAGTCCGTGTGACCACCAGGATGTTTGCAAGGTAATTTTCTTTCAAGGTCTACCAGTGTAAACAAAGGGAAGCCAAGGCTGACTATAGATGTGTGGCAGAATTCATTTTGTGTCCCTGTGTAAAAGACAGCTAGAAAAGCATCCTTTGGGAGAAAGAGGGTCTCACATATAAATACAGTCAAAACCTAAAGTATTACAAGCCTTTTGGCTAGAGTATTTTAAACTAAAACAAAAACAAAAACAAAAAAACCCCACAACTCTTCTCCCAACAATCCTACACTTGAGAATGTATTCATAGAAATAAAAGTCCCAGGCCTTGCAAACATAAATTTAAAGCTGCACTAATCATAAATATCTGGAAACAAAATAAGAGTTCTGGATAAATCATGTTATGTACACTGACAAGGACTCTCTCTGATCAAACTTTAGTCAAGTTCCTCAGCATCTGCCAGGACCATAGCACCAAGTTGTGGCAGGAATCTTGCTAATCAGTTTAGCCAGAACTCCCACCTCAAGTATCTGGGCATCTTGAATATCAGATCCAAATCCTCACCCTCCATCATTCTCCAGGTAATATCTGACATTTTCAGTCTGCTTTCAGTAAGAATCTTGGGTTGGCCAGAGCCCTCCCATACCCCTAATGTTTCTTCTTCACCATTTTCCATCCATTGACCTCATCCCACTCCTTAGCTGGAAATCCCTATTTGTCCATGCTGTACGTAAAGGTGAGCTCAGTTCTATACAGAGATCTCTTTTTCCTCAACTGCAATAGTCCCTGAGTAAAAATCTGTTTTTTTTTTATTGCTTTAACTACTGTCTGGCTCTGATTTTCTTTGACAACATGATACACTATATTATTTTAAGGTTAAGTTACATGTCAATTAGAGCCATGAGGTATGTTTAAGTAACAAGAGGAAAAATTAAAAGTATGATGCATTTATATAACACTAGTAACAATGAATCATGCTCTGTGAGTGTACAAATATGTGTTTGTGTCTGAATGTGCCTATATAGATAGGATCATGTTAGTAAGCATACAAATTTGAAATCAAAAAGGTTAAGAGTCGGCAGAGGAGGGTTGCAGGGAGAGGAAATTTATGAAAGGAAGGTATGAGCAAACAAAGAAAAGAAAAAGATAGACTTTGCTGTTTTATATAAAATTATATATGTGTGTGCATGTGCATAAAGACCTCAAATTAAAAATGTTACATAAGAAATTTTAAAAATTCCTAAATTTTCCCAAATAAACACATTCAAGTCCAGATATACGGACTTAGACATCACCATTCACCAACACCCCTCATAGCAATGCAGGCACTGCATGAATCCTGTGATGGCTGTACTTAGAAAAGAAAACCCTTATTAGAGCAATACTTTCTGGATTGAAAACATGAAAGAATTTTTTTAAAAAAGACAAATAGTAGAGAAATATCAGGCTCATGGTGCATATTGTAGCCATTCATTAGATAAGATATAAAATTTGAAAAATCAAAATTTGATTTCCAGATATTGTCACTAACCTGCTAGGGAAACATTAGGAAATCATTATAACTCTCTGGCCTCAGCATCCATATCTGTGAAATAGATTATATTTCACAAGTTGATAAAAATTTACAAAGTCAATAATAAGAGGCTTAATTTTCCCTGTTGAAAAATAAGAGAAAAAGAAGTCTCTCCCTCTTTCTCAGGGCATTTACTTTAGAAAACTCTGAAGTTCTTTCTTTCTTTGAAATATATGTAATTCTTACATATAATAAAAAAGCCACTTGCCAGCTTTGAGACCTAAGAATATTTTTCTCATTTGACCTGGGAACCATCTCTTTGAAATGTCATCATCAAGAAAGATAGCACCCTTCTGCACAGTGAAGGAAATAATCAACAACACTAAAAGGCAACCTGCTAAATGGTAATGATATTTGTAATGATACATCCAATAAAGGGTTAGTATCCAAAATATATAATTAACTTATAAAACTCGATATCCCCAAAATGAAAAATCAATTAAAAAATAGAAAACACGAATACACATTTTTCCAAAGGAGACATACAGCAGGTCAACAAGTGAAAAGATGCTCAACATCACAATCAAGGAAATGCAAATCAAAACTACAATGAGGAATCACCTCACACCTGTTAGAATGAGTAAAATCAACACAAGAAACAATAGGTGTTGGTGAGGATATGGACAAAGGGAAATACTCGTGCATTATTTGTGAGAATGCAGTGTCCCTCAGAATGTAAACATCATGCCATACTGGAAATGATTTATTGAAAGAAACAACCTTCTCCTTTTCCAGGGACAATACAGTCCTAAATACAAGCCAACTGGTTCATCTGATGTTCCAACAAAGAAAAAGCAATTGTTTCCAATCCTGAGAAAAGGGGAAACAAAATATTTCTATTGGATTAACTCAGAGACATGCCATTTGTACAGAATATTCAGGAACAATTAGGGTTAATTTTGTATTACATTCTGACTTTAGAGTTTGAATGCCTATCAGCATTGTAATGGCTAATACGCAATGGCTCTTATAAATTTTTGTGGATTATCAGCCTCACTGATAGTTTTTTTTTTTTTCAGAGATTTTATTTATTTGACAGACGGAGATTACAAGTAGGCAGAGAGGCAGGCAGAGAGAGAGGAGGAAGCAGGCTCCCAGCTGAGCAGAGAGCCCGATGCGGGGCTTGATCCCAGGACCCCGGGATCATGACCTGAGCCAAAGGCAGAGACTTTAACCCACTGAGCCACCCAGGGGCCCCCTACATAGTATTTCTAAGGGCATAAGAACTCTTTGTAGGAAATGAACACTAATGTCAGTACAGACATTAGTCATAGTCTGCATAGAGAACCTCTGCTCTTGAAGGAAGGAACATTTGGGATATTTACTCTTTTTTTTTTTTCCAAAACTGTCTTCAGATATAAGGTGGTTCTTAAAGTCAGTGAGGACTTTGGGCAAAAATGTTTACGAATATTTTGTCAATGGTAGGTGCAGAAAGATGTTCATCTCTGCAGGGTCTAGAAATACATGCTGTGCAGAGAGAATGTATCCAAGGAGAAGAGATAGTTTGTCCTAGATTTTTTATGAATGTTTTATTTATTTATTTAGAGAAGAGAAAGAGAGTATGAGCAAGAGGTGGAGAGGGAGAATTTCAAGTCAGCTCTCCACTGAGCAAGCATATAGCCCACACTGGGGTTTGATCTCATGACGGTGAGATCATGACCTGAGCTGAGATCAAGAGTCAGATGCTTAACAGACTGAGCCACTCATTTGCCCCTGTCCTAGATTGTTTAAATGGGCATACAGTGAAATATAATAAATGCTCTTCCCTTTTTAGTGCCTATGGTGAAAGACGTTAACAACTATCTAGTCAGGGAGAAAAAAACAAATAAATCACTAGATGTTTAAGTACAGTTGAAATTGTAGCTTGCCTTTAAAGAGTATGAAGCTATTTTATACTCTTTTGATAGCTGACCCTCAAAAATAATAGCATTACTTCTTTATTCAAGCTGATTAAGCACACTATATGTGTATATGTGTGTGCGTGTGTGTGCGTGTGCCTGTGTGCGTGTTTAGGCAGTTTGTGAGTGAGATCTGAAAATCAGAAATGGTTAAAACATAGTTCCTGCTTTCATAGTGTTCTTAGTTAAAAAAATAATATATATATATACATATGTGTGTGTGTGTATATATATATATATATACATATATATGTATATATATATATATATAATAGGCACAGTGGTGCCTGGGTGGCTGAGTAGGTTAAGCCTCTGCCTTTGGCTCAGGTCATGGTCTCTGGGTCCTGGGATCGAGTCCCACATCGGGCTCTCTGCTCAGCAGGGAGCCTTCTTCCCCCTCTCTACACCTGCCTCTCTGCCTACTTGTGATCTCTCTCTGTGTCAAATAAATAATAAAATCTTTAAAAAAATAAAATATGATAGGCACAGACTGATGAATCACAGACCTGTACCCCTGAAACAATTTATTATATGTTAAAATATAGAAATAAGTAAATAAAATATAATAGGCACAAATATATAGTTGCAATAATATGTGATGAATTTATGCCAACAACATTTATTAGTTCAGCAGTGAAGACAGGGTGGGATACATTCTTTTTTTTTTAATATTTTATTTATTTGACAGAGAGAGAGATCACAAGTAGGCAGAGAGGCAGGCAGAGAGAGAGAGAAGGGGAAGCAGGCTCCCTGCTGAGCAGAGAGCCCGACGTGGGGCTCGATCCCAGGACCCTGAGATCATGACCTGAGCTGAAGGCAGAGGCTTAATCCACTGAGCCACCCAGGTGCCCCTAGGATACATTCTTAATGAATAACTGAAGTAGTAAAAATCCTTTGTGATTAAGGAAATCCATATCAGAGAAAGGATGACTAGGCTACCTTCAAAAAGTAGTAAATAATTTCAGAAGGGTTTGCTATAGTATTGGCATGGAATATGAGGTCATTAATCATGGAGAAAAATAGTCCTGCCAATACACAATCAAAGTGTTAAGCTTTTATTAACTTCATGTATCTGTTCAGAAATACATTTCACCAGGAGTAGAGGAATCCACAGCTTTGCATTCTGTTTGATGCATGAAATGAATCTTGTCCTTGGCGTCTCTGACTGATAGGAGTTATATTGATTTTGCAAGCTTCTTATGCTGAGTGGTTTCAGATCCTTCCATTCTGCAAATTGTATGTAGTCAGTTTCTAAAGCAAGGGGGAAGAGATCTATAAGGCCTGCATGTTATCTGTGATTCTACAGAGGGAAAAGTCCAAAGGCATCTTTAGAATAATAAAATCACCACCTTCCGTTTATATTAATCTCTTCCTTTCAGGACTTCACAGAGTTTCAGAAACCTTATCCCACAGATTTTCACTTTCACTCTAGAAGACACTGGCAGAGACCTATTAAAATGTTAAATGGTTCTGATCACAGCAAATGATAATCACAGGGGGCAAAAGGAAAAACTCACCAGAGGTGTGAATTTCTATTACTTTCCAAGGGGGAAACATCTAACAGGAGAAATGGATCCTAGCTCATGTTTACTCAATTTCTCATGTTCTGAGGATCTGATAAAAACTGGCACCTGAGAGAGGCAGACACTAGGCCGCTCGCTATTCACTCCCCAAGCTCCTCCCCTTAGACTCATGACTCGTGGAAAGAACTAGATTCTCCCTGCAGTTCCAAGCTCCTCCCTTCTCTCCTCTTTTGAGCCCCACAGATATAAATGTGGCTACATTTGCAGAAAGAATGAAGGTGCAGTGGAAGGCTGTGAACATTTCTATTAATAATCAGCTCTACCAAATATTTATGATTCAGTGGGTGGGACCCATTAGCAAAGGAGGCTGATACCTAGAAAGAGTTTTCCTAATCATTACTGAATATTTTTAAAGAGTATCCTGCAATCGTACCTTGAGATAAAACATACTTTTGTACTAAATATGAATAGGAGCATGGTAACTACAAAATGTAGATACAAGGGACGCCTGGGTGGCTCAGTTGGTTAAGCGGCTGCCTTTGGCTCTGGTCATGATCCCGGCGTCCTGGGATTGAGTCCCACATAGGGTTCCTTGCTCAGCAGGGAGCCTGCTTCTCCCTCTGCCTGCCACTCTGTCTGCCTGTGCTCGCTCGCTCTCTCTCCCTCTCTCTCTGACAAATAAATAAATTTAAAAAAAATATTTAAAAGAAAGTAGATAAAATTGCAAAAAAAAAAAAACCCACAAAAAAAAAGAAGTACACTTACCTCTCTCTGCAGTTTCATCTCCCTTCTATGTACTCTATATTCTAGTTAAAATACATTTTGTTCCATTTCCTGGATATTCTGTACTCTTTCATAACTCTGCATATTATTCTCTTCTCCAAGAATGACGTTTAGACTCATTCTAAGCAAATAAATTCTTTTTACCCTTCCAGAATGTGCTTAATATGGTTGGTTGCCTAGCCACTAATCCTTTCCTTCTCTCTCTTACTGGCATAATCTGCCCACATTAGAGGTTGCAAATCCCACATCTATAATTTCTCAGCTTCCAGCCACGTCATATGATAGCTTTAGACAATAAGAGATAAGAAGTCTCCTAGGTCTTCAGGAATTGTTTTTCCTAGTACAAATAGAGATTTTTAAAAAGGGAAAAATTTTAAAAAGGGAAATATTTGGCTGCCTTGACAATCTTGTGCTTCTCCTTCCCTGTTCCCTAAATGATTGGGAACATGAGACATTATTTAGGGAACATGAGACATTTAGGGAATCATTTAGGGAACATGAGACATTATTCCCAAAGACAGAAGAGAAGCCAGCTTGCTGAAGATTGGTAACCTGAAGCATAAAAAAAAAAAAAATGTTGGCACTTAATGACTTAATTAGGATGTAAAGCCATCTCTAAAGGCTCCCACGTGCAGATTTTTTGTTACATGCTGCTCTTAAATGCTTTTATTTCTAAGTCTCCATCAGGTTTTTGAGTGAGTGTATCTGAATCTATCCAAATTATTCATCACGTGTTGTGAGTTCCAGACTATCAGTGTTGTCTAGGAATTCGGTGGAAGTGCAAATTATTAAATCCCACTCAGAGTTTCTGAATCAGAATCTCTTGCAGCGAGGCAGAAACCAGAAATCCGTTTTAACAAGCTTTCCAGGTGATTTTCACAGGCCTTAAGGAGAAGGAGCATTCCAGACTGTCAAAAATTAATATAGCTTCTCAACAATTGCTTTAAGTGAATCTCGTGCACCCTTTTACTAAGTTAATTGCCCAGGATTTCCCGACGGACCTGATTTGTAACCAGCTTTGTATTAGGCCGCTAATGTTTTCAAAAATGGTATGCATGAAAGGATAATATAAGGTAGAGGTGGTTTTACTGTTTTGTTTTTGTTTCTATTTCTTTAATAAAGGTGATGATCACTTGAATACTTGTCCTGTTCTCTCACCTCCTTCTATCCTTGTCATTTTGTACCCGTTCAACTTCTCCCCCTTCTTTCATCCTCCCAGTATGGCTAGCTTCCTACGGCACTCATCTGGTCACCCCACTTCTTAAAGAAATGCTCTTCTGCTATAGAGGCCCCTGAAAAATCTGACTCCTTTTTAATAACACTCTGCTAACACAAATACTAACGTACGATACTGTTTGGTGACAGATGGTAGGTACCCTTGGGGTGAGTCTAGCATAATATATACAGTTGTCCAATCTCTCTATGCTACACCAGATGCTAATGTAACATTGTGTGTCAACTACAATTTACAAAAAAATACTAACATGCTATAGAATTTATTTTATTACTATGCAAACACGCACTTTTAGCTCTGTTTCTTTGATTTTTTAATTCTCACTCTGAAGTGTTCTTGCATTCTTCAAGTCTCTGTACGAACATCAACTCCTTGTAAAACATCCTGGATGACCTCCCAACTCAGGTAAAACTAAATTTTGTTATTATTTCCTATTTACACACATCATCATATGTATCTTCACTATATTACTGATCACATTACAGCATAATGATCTCTATAGAGTTGGTTTCTGATTACGAATATAATGCACAGTTATTTTAGAGAATGTATAATCTACATAAAATGTGAAAAAGTATCAATAAATATATTTGATTTTATAATTCAAATATAAGCCCAATTTATCAAATCTTTAATTATATTTCTATAATAAATTGATAAAGGTGGTAGATTCTCATACCTTACATATAAAACAGAAAAATTCAAAATTATAATACTGTTTTTTTTTAACCTGGCAGTAAACAATTAGAATACTCATTAAAAATACAGATTCCTGGGACGCCTGGGTGGCTCAGTTGGTTAAGCAGCTGCCTTCGGCTCAGGTCATGGTCCCAGCGTCCTGGGATGGAGTCCCACATCGGGCTCCTTGCTCGGCAGGGAGCCTGCTTCTCCCTCTGCCTCTGCCTGCCACTCTGTCTGCCTGTGCTCGCTCTCTAGCGTTCTCCCTCTCTCTGACAAATAAATAAATAAAATCTTTAAAAAAATACAGATTCCTGGGGCCCACTACAGATGAACTGTATGCGAGTTTCTAAGGGAGAGGTGTTAACGGCTAAGTTTCTGATCACTACATAAGAGACAGTCTAAAAGCAGGATTATTCTATCAAATAGTATAAACTTAAAAGTAAATGACTCAGATTATAATTGCCAAAGACTTCCCATACAATTTCACTAATTGGTATACTTGCCATCTTGGCATGAAAATGTCTACTATAGGTTGTGAGACTTTCACCAAACACCAAGGATTGTTATTCTTCTTATAGATACGGGCAGAAGATTAGTTTCCCAGAACTGTCATAAGAAATTACCACAAAACGAGTGGTTGAAAAATTTATTCTAGGACAGCTGTGGAGGCTGGAAGCCTGAAATCAAGGAGTATGCGGAAGGCATCCTTTCCTTTTCCAGATTCTGGTGATCTCACTACTCCTTCCATGGGGCCTGTATGATTCTAATCGGTGCCTTCATCCTTACATGACCTTCTCTGCTGTGTGTCTGAGTAGCAAATCTCCCTGGGCCTTTCTCTTTTAAGGACACCTGTCATTGGATTTAGGACCAACCCTATATCAACTATTTAGATCTGATCTTTAACTTAAATCTGTAAAAAGCCTTTTGTTTTCCAAATACATTCATGTTCACAGGTTCTGAAGGTTAAGACAGGACGTTTATCTTTCCAGCGCCACCATTCAAACTATTACAGATGGAGATACATGAAGGATTTAAAAATTACAAGTAATTCACAAAAAATAGCATCTCTTCTTTTAACCTGGACTTCCGGTTACTTACATAATTGAGATCTCTCCTATGACACCCTGTGTGTGTGTGTTTCCCAAATAAAGCAACCATTCGTGAGCTTTGACTATTTTTGACTATCTGGACTAACTTTGACTATTGGTAATTCAGTGTTTTATCATTAGTTGTCCTTAGAAGAAGATCACTTTTATTCATCTGATGCCTTAACTTCACATTAAATTATATCTTTAAGTCTTCCCTGCTGTTTTCTCTTATTCAAGTATGTACAATGATTCTGCACATTCCTGTTAAAAATGGGTTAGAAGCTGGATGTGGAAATTTAAATAAACCATTTGTAAGTAGAGATACTCTATTACTGTCTCATGTGGTGTATTTAAAACATCCATATGACAAATGATCAGTGGAAGACCAGGACAGGCTCTGTATTTTGGTGGGTCTGTAGGAGTGTGTTTTGCCTCTTCTCTGCACTCCCTGGGCTGGTATCATCCCCAGCCCATAAACACTTTACCAACAGAGTCTACCAACAGAAGGCGGTTGGAGCCCAAACCAAGCTGCCTGCTATTCAAGGCCAAGTCTGCAATAGTGGTAGTCAAAGGACATCTGTGGGCCATGAGGAACAAAAAAATATGTGAAATGGGATACATAAGGGAACTTAATCAATCTGAAAAACAGATATGAAATCATAATACTCAGAAAAACTTTCAATTGCTCATCTAACAACACCTAACAACCAATAAGCTCTTCTGTATTTTCTATCTGATATTTTTAGGAATGGTGGTCTTGTATGGTGCATTTGATACAGGGTCTTGTCCAAAATGCTACATAAACCTACACACAGGCGGCATGCACACGTGCACGCACATACACAGTGCCCTAGCTTTACAGACCCCCCTTTTTTTTTTTAAGAATTTATTTGAGAGAGAGAGAGCGAGCAAGTTCAAGTTGGGGTGGGGGGGTAGTGGCAGAGGGAGAGGGAGAAACAGGTTTCCTGCTGAGCAGAGAGTCAGATGGGGTTTGATCCCAGGACCCTGAGATCGTGACTTGAGCCGAAGGCAGATGCTTAACCTACTGAGCCACCCAAATGCCCCTACAGATTGGTTTTAATGAAATCTCTGCCACATAGTAGTTCTGTGAATTGGGCCACTTCATTAATACCTTAGGGCCTTATTTTCATATTTGAAAATTGGATATAACCTTTCTTGAAGGACTATTGAGAAAATTTTTGTAAAAGATAGCAGATGAGGGAAGAAAATGAATAAGTGACTTCAATTTTTTTCCCTTCCTTCTTTCTCTCTCATTTTCCTTTTTTAGCAAAATACTTTTAATTATTTAGATCTGTAGAGATGGGTCCCAGAAGACAGTGTTAAACAGACAAGTGGTTTTTTTGTGGAGGGGGGAGGGTTACAAAGCGAATTTGCAAATATGGAATCTATGAATAATGAGGTTCAATTATAGATACAAATGACTTCCCATGAGGAACCAAGGGCTCACCAAGGATGAATGCTTTGTCTACAGTCAACAGCTAGTGGGTGGTAGATTTGAAAATTCAAGCCGAGTTTAACTCCAGAGTCTGGCTATTAAACACCTAGTGCCAATTATTCGTATCAGTCAAAGATCAGTATAGCAGTAGTCTATATATTCTTGAGAATGTTCCATATGCATTTGAGAAGAATTTTTATTCTGCTGTTTTAGGATGGAATGCACTGAATGTATCTGTTAAGTCCATCTGGTCCAGTGTGTCATTCAAAGCCATTGTTCCCTTGTTTATTTTGTTTAAATGATCTGTCCATTGATGTAAGTAGGATGTTAAAGTCCCTATTTTTATTGTATTATTATCAACTAGTTCCTTTAGGTTTTCTATTAATTGTTTTATACATTTGGGTGCTCCCATGTTGAGTGTGTAAATATTTACAATTGTTATATCTTCTTGTACGACTGTCCCCCTTATGATTATATAATGCCCTTCTTTGTCTCTTGTTACAGTATCTAAATAAGTCTAGTTTTTCCAATATAAGTATTGCTACTCCAGCTTTCTTTTGGCATCCATTTGTGTGGTAAATGATTTTCCATCCCCTTACTTTCAATCTGCAGCTGTCTTTAGGTCTAAAATGAGTCAGCATGTAAAAAAAAGTTGGATTTAAAAAAAAAAATCCAAAAAGGGAAAGTAGAGGTAGCCTGAAGGAGTCAGTATAGGAAAGAGGGGAATTGAAGAGGGGATATTAAGTAGAAAGGTATAAGGAGAGAAATTACTCAGAAAATGGTGGGAACCAGGAACTAAGGAAAAGAAACTTGGTACACAGAAAATATTTCACAACAGGTTGAGACAGAGACTTTCAAAAATAAGGCTGGCTTATAAAGGATTAAATGTTGCCTTGGTTTCTGAGTTTTGCCTGGTGATCACTCTGTCATCACCCACAATTTTCAGGATCCATCTCATGTTAGTTGTATTTTGGGAACTACTAAAAGAAAGTGGGGCTGCCCCCTACTCTGCCCTCTTCTCGTGACTACGCACAAGGGATTCAAGAACTGAGAGAAAACAACGCAAAATGAGAGAGAGGAGAAGGGTGGCAAGCAGTGTTTAGTGGAAGCAAGGAATCTTCACAAACATTCCAGAACAGATGCGGGACCTCAGAGCCCCAGTGTTACTAAAGGGAGAGGCACTGCATTTTCCTCTTCCCACAGATGGAAAGGAGACTCAAAACTTCTTTTTAATACATAGAAGAGAGTAGATCATGAGTCTTGGCAACTCCCACAGAGCCCGCATTTCTGTAATAACAAAGTAAGTAACATGCTCTCAACATTCAATAAATGTTATGTTAGCAAGTTTCCTACTTCTTGCCCCCACCCCAATATGGCCAACATCATAGAAAAAGTAGATGTTATCATCTTCATAAGATTATAAAACAGGACATTGGCTTCCAGGCAATTTTCTGTGCCTTAGGACTATTCTTCCCTGCATCTAGGGAAAGTGTCAAGTGCCAGTCATCACACAGCTCACAGTGAAACTTGTTCCATTGCCCCAGGAAGTAGTCTCACCCTGGGGGTAACAAACCCCCATTTAAGCTTTCGTTCAGCACTTTCTAAAAAGACAATCAGCAGCTTTAGCCCGATTTTTTTCACCCAGCATTATGAGCACATATTTCACAGTTTAAACTGCTGGAATTCTGAGTAGCTCATTTGTTATATTTCCATAGTTTGCAGATGCCATTTTCATTTGAAATTATGGGCATGCCCATTACAGATGATGAATCAATGTTCACACAGATTAAAAATAACCCAGTTTGAAAATGTAAAATGTCGCTTTTCAATGGTCCGAGCTGTAGGGGATGCTTGTTAATCAAGGTGAGCAGCGTCAGTGGCATCATTCCAACTATGGGAGGTCAATTGCAATTTGTAATTGCAACTGTTCAACTTCTTCCCCCAACTTGCTATCCTCAAGCTTGGGTAATTCACATGTCATTTTGTTGTCACCAAGCTGCTACTCTAGTTTTCAACTGGTACAGCTATTTACCAATAAATATACACAGGAAAGCCTAATTTCAAAGGATACTAAAACCAAATCCTTAAATCCCCCAGTCTTAGATCTTAGAATGCATTACTACTTCTGTAATTTCATGACTTGTCTGCTAGTTTCACATCCGCATTGGTTTTATTTTCCGCCAAACAATAAACAAGGTTGGGGAAAAAATTAAGAGGAAATGTGACTTTGAAATACCCTGCTACACACCTTCTTTTTTATTTCCTTCTCCTCTCTTTCCACATCCCTTCCTCCTTCATTTTTTTTTTTCTTTTTTCTTTTAAGGGGCAAGAACAACCTACTCTAAACACAAAAATCTAGAACAAAAAAAGTTGTAGGAAGGTTAAAGTTTTAAAATCTTTACTTTTCTTGGTATTAGAGATCACTGACCGATTTTATATTTTATTTTTAAGAAGAAATGAAAGAAGAAAACAGAAATGCCCTGGACATACAGTGAGAACTTTCAAGGTTTATAGATCAAGTAAATATAAAAATATAGGTATGTCTAGGTGAGTACAACGTGAATGGGTAGACAGACACAGCCAGATAGACATGACTGCTCATTCCAAAAACGTGTAAGCTCAAGGCTCATAATTTGACAATCAGATCATGTGGGGACTAAATCTTCTGCCTAAAGGTTTCCTTTCAAGGCTAAAATACCCGTAGTGATTCTGTGACTACAGATAATTCATGTCTGCATTACAGGTATTCCTTCACTGTCACTTTCAATATGATTTTTTCTTAGGAAGTTTAGAGAATTAGATGATCCTCTGTTCATTCAATAGAGAACTAAATGGACTACAATTTTGCATAAAAATAATAATATTCCCTTTACAAATGTAGTTGTTTGAAATATCAGCATATGTGTAAATTTGAATATTAGTACGCAACGACATTTATAATAACACAGAACTCTTATTTTAAACTCTCCCATATATACTCATTCAAGTCGCTGACATTCATGACTCTAATGAAAGCAACAGAAATTCAAACTAATTAATGCCCTGACAAAACAAACAAACAAACTTAAAACATGGTAGTCATTCATAAACTTGAATCTTATTCAGTGATATTTATAATCTTTTTGTTTTACATATTGTGTATAAGAACATTTCCAAATAAAATATGAAAATAAGAATTCAGATTATTTTTAATACATGAGAGAAAACCTAGAATCTACAAGAGAAATACTATTATAATTTGTAGAAAAGATAAAACTGATCAATATTATGTTGACCTTGCTCAGTTTTCATTGCAAGCAGGGGACAGTAAGAAGTATTTAAAGACCATTTGTGACCAGCCTCAAAGCATTCTAAGATGTAAGGGTTTTCTCTCCATTCACGGAAAGCGAATCACTGGAAGGAGGCAGAGGAGAGAACTATTTTGAGTAAACCACACAAACAGTATCTTCAGTTGAAATCACACTGGAAACTGCTTGATGGATGGAATGAGGAGCTAGGTAAGAACTCCACCCGTCCTGAGGGACAGAAAAACTGTTCCACTCACTTTAAATAATTTACTTTACAAACAGCTCAGTCGGAGCCACGGAACGTGTGGTGGTTCGGCAGCTGTGGGTGCTCATGGGAGCTCTCTGAGGCTCTGAGAGGCAAACTGCCACAGGACCATTTTGACACTGGACAGGCAAATTTCTCTCATGGCCATGAGACAATTGGTGGGAAAAAAAGTCATTGGATCAGCATAGGCCTTCTTAAGGATAACAGTATAACATTTCGTAACATTTCATAAATAAATGACATTAATTATTATGCTTTTTCTTAGCAAAGCATAGTTAAATATACATTCAACTCTTTGCAGCTTTTCCTAAAAAGGCCATATCTTGTTTGTTTCATATAGTTTTCTTTTCCTCTCTTAAGTGTCTAAAGCAAAGGGATTTTCTCTAGTGCCCATGTGCCTCTGTGTCAGCATACAAGTGAGAGTATGTGAGTGTGAGTGTGTTGTGGTTGGGTTAGAAAGATATTTAATTTTTTTCTTTATTTCTATTTCTGTTTATTTCTATTCAATTTATTTCTATTCCAATTAAATTTTATATTTATATTGGTTCCAAAATATCAACTAACTTAGAAAATCTACTCATTCTCCCTTTTTCTCTGTAACTCAAGTTACTAAAGCATACCTTACGTATCTCTATCTTTATAACTGAGCCCAAGGAAATCAGCTTCACAGAGATATAAAATGTTTAGTAAATGAGTCTTCATTCAAGCCTAAAATCACCACTACTATGTCTATTTTAGTAGCATTTTTTATCATTGTTCTAAATAGAGCCTTCTGAAATCAGAATATTCAGACTTGAATTTTGCGCCCCCCCCCCCCCCAAAAAAATATCCATGTCATTTTCTTTCTGATTTCTGTATTCCAGTGCTACATCTCTTATTAGAACCTTCAGGAATAAGAGTCTACCAAACAATCCACAATATGTGCATGGTTTTTTAAGATGTACTTAGTAACCATTGGTGGCCTTACCTGGTTACTCCCAAGCACATGGGATTAACAGAAGCCTATGAACTGGTTATATATAACAACTAGTTACATGCAGTCTCCATGTCCTTAGTTCCCAATCAGTCTTTTTTTTTTTTTTTAAGATTTTATTTATTTATTTGAAAGAGAGAGACACAAAGAGAGAGGGAACACCAGCTGGGGGAGCAGAAGAGGGAGAAGCAGTCTTCCCGCTGAGCAGGAAGCCTTATGTGGGCCTTGATCCCAGAACCCTGGGATCATGACCTGAGCCGAAGGCAGCCACTTAACGACCGAGCTACCCAGGTGCCCCAATTATGATAATTTCTGTTAAATTCTGGAATTGTTTCTATGTAATTTCACAAATTATTAGACATCACCAATATACCAAACATTGTTTTAAGTTCTGGAGTTAAGGCCATTTTTAAAAATTAACCAAATAAAATTCCTGCTTTCTTTTTTTTCTTTTCAAAATTCCTTTCTTTCATTTTAATGAGAGGAGACATTTTATAAACAACTGAATAAACTACAAAATATGTTAGATGTTGCTAGAAAGAGAAATAGAGCAGAAAAGCATAGTTGATAACTGAGGAAGCACTGAAAAGGTAAAGAAAATGGCCATACAGGGCACCTGGGTGACTCCCTTGGTTAAGTGTCTGCCTTTGGCTCTAGTCATGATCCCAGGGTCCTGAAATCAAGCCTGCGTCTGCCTCCCTGCTAATCAGAGAGCCTGCTTCTCCCTCTCCCTCTGTTGCTTCCCCTGCTGGTGGTCTCTCTCTCTGTCAAATAAATAAATAAAATCTTAAAAAAGAAAAAGAAAATGACTGTATCATAGCTTCCTGGAGCAAGTGATGAATTATTGAACCTACATCTGAAATTAATGATATACAATATGCTGGCTGAATGGAACAGCTTCCTGGAGAAGAGCTTTTTAGGGAGTGGGAATGGCAAGCACAAGTTCAAGAGGTATAATTGTGAATGACACATTCACATTCTTTCTCCCTCACTGACAGTTCCTTACCATCCTTGTTTCATTGGCTTGCATTCCAATAAAACTCTACGTTGTAGATTCTCAGTGCCCCAAATTCTGACACTCTCTTTTCACCTATATTCTCTCTTTTAGTGACATCATCCATGCCATAGTTTTAGGTATCATCTATCTTTTGATAATTCCCAAATATATATTTCTAGAAGGCTACTCTTCTGAGCTACTTATCTATATATCCATCTGCCCTTGCATTTCCATCTGTTCCTTAGACATATCCTAGATAAAACTCTTGTTTTCTCCCATGTTTCCCCCAGCACAGTTAATCATAAAACACTTCTAATTCTCAACCAGAACATAGTTAGTTATATTCTATGTCTCTATTTTCAACCTTTAGTAGTCAATCCATCAGTAATCTCTAAGTTTTAATTCCAAAATGCATTTTAAATATTCATGCATTTCTTACCTTGCTTGCCTATACTCTAATTCATCTAAGAAATGGCCATAACCTGACAATTCTTCTGCTTACATAGATGATTCCCCTTCAATAAATTTTTCACAAGTAGCCAAAATAATATTTTTTCAAAATACAAGTGACAACTTTGTCCCCTGATTGATGTTCTTAATTGACATCATAATCCACTTAGAAATCTAAAGTCCTTTTCGTGATCTAAACAAACTTTAATCATCTCATATTTCATTCATACACTTCTCCTAACTCACAAAACTCTAGCCACACTAATTCTAAAAATCAAGGTTATTCAGCTCTTTCCACATCACAAGGTCTTTGCAGTGCTGTTTATATGTTTAGAGGTTATTTTCTTCACCTAGGCATGGCTAGTTTTCTCATATACTTTAGATAACAGTTTATAAGTTGTCTTATATCTGCTTTCATATCTTTTCATCACAAGATCCTATTAATGTTTATAGAAATTCTTACTATCTGGGACTTCTGGGGAAGATGGCAGAGTACAAGGACCCTAAACCCACCTTATCCTCAAACTAGATAACACACATCAGTGTAAGTAATCCTAAAAATGACCCGACAACTGGCAGAACAAACTTCACTACTAAATGTAGAGAAGAGGTCACACTGAAGACAGTAGGAAGGGCAGAGACTGGATGAGGAGTTAAACCTCATGGACCTGGCTGCTGGCGGGAAAGAGCCCCAGGTGTGCAGAGGGGTAAGAAACATGATCACACCAGGGAGCCTGCACAGGGAAGAAGAATCTGCCTTTGAAAACTGGAAGGGCTGAATTTCCTGATTTTTTACAACCAGATGAACCTTAGGCTTCACCCCCCTCCAGCCAGTCTTGCCTCAGTCCCAGCTCTGTGGGACTGCACCCCAAAAATACCAAAGCAAACCTTGCCAACACTACATCTCTCAATCTCCCAGGGATGACACACACACCTTGTTAAAGCTGCACCCCACCTGCCCATGTGTGTTGTTGAGCAGCCAATTGGCCCCAGTCTCCACAGCAGCTGTGTGTCCTCTGTAGAAGAAGACCAGCACCATCTTGTTAAAAGTTCGTACCCCGCCCACTACTTCTGAGAGCGAGAGACCTGTTTGGCTTCTTAACACAGAGAAAAAGACACGGAGAGTTAGGCAAAATGAGGAAACATAGGAATATGTCCCAAGTGATAGAACAGGACAAAATCACAGTAAGAGACCTAAATCATAAAGGAATATGTTCCAACTGAAAGACCAGGACAAAATCATAGCAAGATACCTAAGTTAAATGGAGATAAGCAAAATACCTGATAGAGAATTTAAAGAACATAAAGTACTCACTGGACTTGAGAAGAGAGTGGAAGACTTCAGTGAGATCCTTAACACAGAGATAAAAAAGAACCAATCAGACATGAAGAACACAATAATTGAAAGTAATCAAGCTAAGTAAATGAGAGGGGGAAAAAAGTATGCAAATTAAGAAAAATTTTAGGGAACTCAGTGATTCCATCAAGTATAATAACATTTGTATTACAGGGATCCCCGAAGACAGAGAGAAAGGACAGAAAATTTATTTGGAGAAAAAATTGCTGAAAACTTCCTGAAGCTAGGGAAGAAAACAGATATCCAGATTCAGAAGGAACAGAGATACTCCCAAAAAAATAAAGCCAAGGAGGTCCAAACCAAGACACACAGTAATTAAAATAGCAAAAAGTAGTGATAAAGAAAAAAAAATTTTTAAAGACTATACCAAGAGACAAAGAAGGATACTATATAATAATAAAGGGGACAATCCAATAAGAGGATATCACTTCTGGTATCTTTCTATGTGAGATTGTATAACTTTTCCACATTAATTTAAATCTTGTATAGTATTTCCTGGGGTGCCTGGGTGGCTCAGTCAGTTAAGCACCTGCCTTCAGCTCAGGTCATGATGTCAGGGTCCTGGGATCAAGCCCTGCCTTGGGCTCAGTTGAGAGTCTGCTTCTCCTTCTCCCTCTACCCCTCCCCCCAACTGTGCTCCCTCTCTCTCAAATAAATAAATAAAATCATTAAAAAAATCTTGTATAATGTTTCCTGGAATGAGT
This sequence comes from Mellivora capensis, assembly GCA_004024625.1. Lineage (NCBI taxonomy): Eukaryota > Metazoa > Chordata > Mammalia > Carnivora > Mustelidae > Mellivora > Mellivora capensis. The sequence goes on along the minus strand of PISX010009925.1, from coordinate 24,493 downwards.
ATAACTATGGCTTATACTGATGGATATTCAGGATATCTCTAGATTTTTTTTTTATTACTAAGCAATGCTAAAACAGGGAACACTTTTGTGTGCATAATTCTTCTATTTAATAAATATATGTTAAAATGGGTTCTATACACTAGGGATAGATCATTGAAAAATAATAAAAAGACTGACACTGTGGAGGAAAAGGGTAAGAAAGGACATACAGTGCTGGGTAGGATAGCCAAGGTAAGCCTCTTTGAGACTGTAAGATTTGAGCAAAGGACAAAGCAGGTGAAGTTAGCTGAACAGATATATGGGGGGAGAACATTCCAGATGGAGAAGTTAGAACAAAATCTTTAAACTGGAACCAACCTAATGTGGTGGAGAAATATCAAAGACAGCCATGGAGCTGGAACAGTGAGGAATGGGCAGCTAGGAGGAGAAAAGATCAGAATCTTTGGACTCTGATCCTAAGAGCAGGGCTCTTAGGATATTATAAAACCACGGCCATTTACTGGAGGTGAAACCTACAAACATTGCAGAAAAATTGAAGAAAAATAAAAATAAGTAAAATTTCTCTATCATATGTATGACAACTTTAGGCTGTGCCACGATGACCTCTCTAAAATTTGCATCATTATACAAGTCTACCTGTAATGTCTCTTCTACCTCATCCTAAATATATTCAGGTTATTAATAATCTCTTTATCTTTTTTCCTAACCTGATTGCTTTATATTGCATTTTCCTCATAACTAGGGAGGGTGGACATGATATTACATTTATAGGCCATTGTAATATCTTCTCAACCTGAATCACTTATTTTATATTGATAACATTCAACTCTTTAAATATATTATATACAATCCCCCCCCATATATAATAGAATACAGTGATGGTTGTCCTTCGTCCTTGCTTTTCTTGGATAAATTCTCAGTCCTATTAAAGTCCAATTAGCTTATATACAATACTGCATAAAGTCTTTGTTCAAAGGAATAATAAATGAAATATGTAGTTCCTTTGTATGAAAAGCAAAGACATTTGCTTTCCACTTTAAAAATGTTTTATTATGCAACTCTCCTTTGTATGAAAATAAGATGCTGTGTTTGTTTACTTCTTATAGACATACTTTAATTTCTTTCCATGTTCAGCAGTAATCATCTATTTTATTTAAGGCAAAATACATATGGAAGAGTAACTCAAGCCCATGTACTGTATATCAGCTCTCTTTAAGTTTCCATAGTTAAAATATTCTGTCTTATCAAAATTGAAGATTTATAGCTTAAATAGTCCTGGGTTGGGGGAGTCAACTGCCTTTATGATCCATTATGTTAAAATTCACAAAAAATATTGTCATTTTGGTGATGTAATAGTGCAATAAATCACCCAAAGCTGTAAAAAAAATTTTTTTTTCTTTTTAACGAAAGATATTGATCATACAGGGTGCAGGGTTTCAGAAGAATGAATGAAAGTAGAGCATAAAATAAAACTATAAAAATCAAACAATGTTTAAGACTATTAATTCCACTTTTTAGGACTATTAATACTTAATCAGTTCTTCCTGTGGCACCTAGCTTACCTGTAAAAATAGAATTTTGTTCATTTTTAGTGAGGAACATATAATCTAGCCTCATTTTCTAAAAACCTGGAGAAACATAAAAAACAACTGTCACTCAAAAGTGAGTTAATGTAAAAAAAAATGGAAGAGAAGCTCTGAAAATCAAAAAGACTCCCATATGTAGCTATTTGCAGGAAAAATACAAAGTGATTTTAACCTTAAGTATATTTTCCTTGTTTTATGGATTGGAAAGTAATGGTTTAATATTCTCCTAAATGAGATAGGTATACTTAGCATAAATTCGGTCAACTTCACCTATATGATAATGTATTAGTGTAAGAAAAAAATCATACTGTTAAAAATATTTTTTTTTGGTAAAATGCAATCAAATGACACAACACATGCTTGGTAAAAATTATTGATTTTTTTCAGCTAGGTACCTTTACAGTGATGAAACTGAGCTAAATGTGAATTAATGACATTAAATGTATTTTAGAGACTCAAGATAACAAGTTGTCTTCAACTGTTTTTGTATATATACATAATATATAATACATATATAAACACATAATACATATGTAAATATAAATATATTTTAATTTTAATTTGTATATTTTGATATATATTTTAACTTATTTAATTGTTGATTTATACATGTATATAGAGCATTAAAAATAACATTTTGGTTTTATAAGATATAGTATCTTATATATCTTATATTTATATAGATACTGAAAACTTGGAATTGAAAATGTTAATTTTATGCTAGAAAGAACCTCTTATTTCTAGTATGACCTTTCCTACTTTTCTTGTTTGTGGTTTTATTGTCTGCTTGTGATTTTTTCCTTTGCCAGCCCTTAGTATCTTGGTACAGCTGGGACAGCAGAATCCTCTGGGGCCATCTTTCAGCACTTCATGCTTCTGCTTCATCTCAGGTCATAAGAAACTTTGATTTAAAAAGTTCCATTTGGCTCCCCACAGTGTGCCACTGGTGCAGTTAACACTGAACAATATTCCAGGCCAGACATAACCTAGCTGGATAATTTTCTAAATGTAGGTAAATTCCCAAATAACAACTTATTAAGTCCCCTTCCACCAGTCCCATCTTTCTAATACAACAATCATCTTTTTCTTATTTCTTATCGTTTTCAAAATATTCTTCTCATGAGGCGCCTGGGTGGCTCAGTGGGTTGGGTCACTACCTTCGGCTCAAGTCATGATCTCAGGGTCCTGGGATTGAGCCCCACATCGGGCTCTTTGCTCAGCAGGGAGCCTGCTTCCCCTCTCTCTCTGCCTGCCTCTCTGCCTACTTGTGATCTCTTTCTGTCAAATAAATAAATAAAATCTTTTAAAAAAATATTCTTCTCATAACAACACTTCTCATTCCATGTCAATCCTGAAGCCTCCCCAGTTCTAGGTCTCATGTGCCAGAAGAAGAAACCTACTTTACTTTCCTAACCATAGCCTGTAGGAGTAAATACATATTTGTGGGGTGTCTGGGTGGCTCAGTTGATTAAGTGCTCAACTCCTGATTTCAGCTCAGGTCATGATCTCAGGGTCCTCAGATGGAACCCTGCATCTCTCTCCCTGCTCAGAAGGGAGTCTTCTTGAGATTCTCTCCCTCTCTCTCTTTGTCCCTCCCCTAACTCATACATGCAAGATTCCTTTCTCTTACTCTCTCTCAAATAAATAAATAAATCTTCCAAAAAATGCAAATTTGTGAGTCCTAAAACAGGATTTCCATAAAAAAATAAGGGCAAATCTGAACATTAATTTGAACAAGAAAAGAAACTAATAAAAGCCACACATTTTTGGGGCGCCTGGGTGCCTCAGTGGGTTAAAGCCTCTGCCTTCAGCTCATATCATGATCCCAGGGTCCTGGGATCAAGCCCCGCATCGGGCTCTCTGCTCGGCAGGGAGCCTGCTTCCCCCTCTTTCTCTGCCTGCCTCTCTGCCTACTTGTAATCTCTGTCTGTCAAATAAATAAATAAATAAATAAATCTTTTTTAAAAAGCCACACATTTTAAAATTTTACAGAGCAGATAATATTTTGTTGATATATTATCTGACATGCTTTTTCTACAATTAATATTATCTAATAGATGATTATGCATAGAATTTTTTTTAAGACAACACTTGTTTCTTTAGGTTATTTCTCTGCATTGATGGTAATTTCCTTGCCATTTTTGGGGAGCACATTTTAGGATAAGATGCTGTACAACATGTTCTAAAACATCAGACTGAGCAGAATATGTGGCAGCACACACTGATGCGTTTATTTCACTTTTACAGAAATTCTGATAAGTTCTATTTCCTAAAAGCCCCATCAAAAATATTATCATAAATACGATATATATGATAATGTTTATACATTTTGAGTGCTATATCTTTTTTTCTTGCAGAAGAGAATCTCTGTGTTGACTAGGTATCAATGAGAACTGAATCCCCTTTCTACAATTTTCATTTTCAGAAAACTGAAATTTCCATTTACCATTATCTGGTTCTTTGTATTTCAAACTTTGTTTTTCTTTTACTACTGAGATATTTCAGCTGCTGAGGGTTTAGAACATGTGCACTTGACTAGATTACTGACCTTCTAACTGCATATCAGGACACTTGTAGGTGGGCACAGTTAGTGATAGGAGAATCACCATTCCACACCTCAGATCATATACAGTAACATAACTGACTTCAAACCACATACATTTATCTCATGGTATCCATACTGAACATAGCCTCAACTTCTCCTTTTAGATGAATCACCAAAATTCTATTACAACAATAATAATATATACAGAAAAAAGCAACTTTGAAGAATATCAGAATGGAAAGAAGTCACAGTCTTAACCAAATGGAGTTAAATGTTTTTACTTTTGCAAATGTTATATACCCAAGACCATGTGAACATATTACTGGGAACCTTCCCAAGACCTTGAAAGTAGTTTGTGCAATGGAAAATCCAGAGCTTAAGTTTCATTGGGTATATGGGAAATCAGCCTGAAAGAGCTTTGTTTAAAAAGAGCCTTAAAAAAGTCTCGAAGTCTAGAAACAAAACCTTAAAAAAAAAAAAGAATGCCATTATGCAAAAACTAGTCATCCAATGCCTTCTTACCTTGAAGACCCAGAACAAGGTCCTGTAGAACAGCAGTGATTTTGGTAAATAAATAAATAAATAAATAATCTGGCTTTTGAAAAAAGAGAAAAAACTGACATTCAAATTAATAAGTAATGTGATTATTTATTTCAATATGACCATGACCAAAATTAAACATAGGTACTATAGTGACAAAAATCCTTGGTCCCAGATTTATAAAAAGTGCTATCTCTTCCCATCTGTTTCTTGCTTCAGGCCAATGTCTTAGCATTCTTGGAAAGAGTAGGGAAATAGATGCATAATTAACACTTTTTCCAGACCTTCTCAGATGTTTTCTAAGGACCCTTGCTGTATTTATCTTTTAAAGTTTCTAAAATTCTGAGAAGTAAATTATTACAGGAGTTGAAAAGTAAGAATGTGGCTAAATAAGGTACAAAGAGAGAGAGAAAAAAAATAAGATAAGAATGGAACCATTATGAAGAGAATGAATACAAAAAAACAAAACAAAACAAACAAACAAACAAACAAAAAACCCAAAAAACCAGTTTTGAGTCAGGAGTATAACTCAGTATAGTTCTGAGGAGTTGAAGAAAAAAACATATCTATAGATGTAACAAAAATATATATATAGATGCATATATATATAAATTATCTATATATGGGGAAAATGATGTAAGGAGTCCTGTTTACTATAGTGAGAAAAGGCAAGAAAAGAAGGGGTGGGATCTCTACATCTTTCAGCTGGAATACAGAATAAATCTGGAAGTGACATAGCAGAACTGACTTCAGGTTATGATGGCCAACAAGCAGAGCATGGTACCGAGGTGGTATGATGACACAGAAGAGAAGAAAACCATGTAACACAACTGGCAATGACTCTCTTGCTACAGAGAGTCTGTTGCTACAGATTTCTTAATAAATAAGCACAGCAGGAAATCAGATGCCAGGTATATGTAGTGACCTACAATGGTGTTGGAAGTCAAGAGGGGGAAAGTTGGACATTAAGTGGTAGGGGAGTTGGGAACAGGATTTTAAGAGATTCATCCAAAGCAAATAAAGGAACAAAGGTTTCCAATCATCACCTGGAAATTGAGCAGTACCTGATTTTAAGAGACATAAATGATAGGTATCCAGTTATCAAATGCAGGTAAGATATGAAGACAAAAATCTTGATGTCGAGTTGGTATCTTTAGATCTATGGAACAAGCACAGACTAACAGAATGTCAGCCTTGACCTTCTCATAGGAGCACCTGATGCTTCCAAAACACATTTCCTGAGAGTAAATCTGCAGTCTCATTGGGTGGATGGCAATAAGCAAGTAGGAAATTTAATTTCTTTGTATTTGTCTTCCTTATTAGTAAAATGAGGACTATTATGTTATCTAATTTGTTGCGAGGATTGAATAGCATTATGTATATAAAGCATTATGATAGTATGTGAACCTTTATAAATAATCACTGTTTGCTTTCATTGTTGTCCTTTTTATCATTATATACTTAATTTGGGCCAAAAGGTACCATCTGTACCTGAAGGGTGGATAGCCCCTGAGAAAAATGACATTGACTGGTAAAGAAAAAGATTTATATTTCAGGTGGAACCAGACTCTAGGCAAAAACAAGTTTCCAGCCAAGCAAACTAAATGGGTACCATGTCCTGAGTGAGAACCAGCTAAGAGTGAACACATTCACAAGAATGTTTAAAAAGACCAAGCCCTGGGGAGGGAGAGCAGCAACTAGAATGTTTATTTATTGTTGGTGGGGGTGTAAATTTGTCCACCCATACTGGAAGATGGTTTCTCAATGTCTACTGAAGCTAAATAAAGAACTATCCAATACCTCACTAATTCTTGTCACCAGAGAATATCCAGAAGAAAGTAAAGCATACATCCGCAAGCAGACATATACAACATCATCTGTAAGAGCTTTATTTATAATAGACAAAACCTGGAAACAACCAAAATGTGCATCAACAGGAGAATGGATACATAAATTGTAGCATATTCATACAGTGGAAAGCTATTCAGCAATAAAAAGAGAATAAACTAAGCAATATGGATGACTCTCACAGAAATTAAATCGAGCAAAAGAAAAGAACTCAGATGCAAAAGAGCCTTCCTGTAAGATTCAGCTTACAGAAGTTCACAAACAGGCAAAATTAACCTATGGTGAAAGAATAAGAATGATGTCTATCCCTGGAGAAGAGTAGGTGGGTATTTGAAGGAGAAAGGACCTTGGGGAGCTGTCCAGCATGCTAGACATGCTCTATAGCTTCATCTCTGGTGTGGTTCCTTGAGTGTAAAAACTCATCTGTATTAAATACATGCATCCTTCATGGTGTAGAAGTTAAATCTCAATTTAAAAAAATTGCAATAAATAAAAATGAGACTTGGATAAGGCCTCCCTTTGAGAAGGATGACGATGCCTATTGGTTATTTCGTGATTTCTCTGTTGGTGCTGACCTAACTGATTCAAGTACATTAACCTTTCATATCAGCAGCAAGGGGAAGACATTCAGATTTCACTGAGTCTGGGAAAGGATTTACGACTCCCACGTGAATGAATAATGCCTGAGCATGAGTAGGAGACAGCCTATGCTGCCAGGACATACAGTGAGGCAATTCAAAACCTTAATCTGGCATATAGGGGTGCCACATAGGGGTGCAAAGCATGCAAATAAGTTTTTTGGTCTTTGGTGGCAGTTTAAGGCAATAATTAAAGATACTGTACCCCTGGTCAAACTCTACTAGGTCAAAGCTGCTTCTTAGCAGCTCTGTGAACTAGGCAAGCTATACAACCTCTCTGAGTCTCAGTCTGTTCATGTAAAATGCGCTAATAAAGATACCTATCTCACAGGTTTAATTTGAGGATGAAATGGGTTCACAAAGAGAAAGTATTTAGGAGATGACCTGGCATATAGTAAAGTCTATGTAATGTTACATTGTACATTGTTTCTCAAGAGTGACTACTGCCTATGACAATAATTTCTCTACTTTAAAAATTCAGAGACTGATAAAATTTCACTAATACATGTTTTGGTGACTGACACAGGTTCTCTAGACATTGATTTCACCCAAGAAAGACATTAAAAAGTGAACTACAATACTATATCCATGTCAGAGAAGGACATATTAGAAACCCACAATAAGGACAGAAATTATCTCTACATAAACATCATCCATTAAATGAACCAAATTTAGCGCCTGGATAACTCCACAGTGCAATGCTTTTATTTTCCTTTCCTAATTTTATCTCAGAAACAGGAAAACTTCGTCATCGTCCAGTTTATTAAGCACAAGCCATCTGGTCCCTTTGGCATTACCGGTGGTAGTTAAACCATGCTGGAACATTTCAAACCTCAATTTCCATGTTAACTTCACAGGCAACTCTGGGGAGGTCAGGGGAAAGAACATATTATGTTGAAAGGCTCCAGTTATGAGATGAGGAGGTTGAGACTCATTTAACCAGAATTATAAGACATTCACCTAAAAGCTGAGCATTGGAAGGTGTTATGCTTATAAGCCCCGCACAATGCCTACTGCCAACAGAGCTATACATACATGGGAAATGAAACTCCTAGGAAGAGGCTGATATCCTGTTTCAAAGGACAGATGTGAGGCTAATTATGTGGATTGCATAGAACAGATTCAATGGTCAGGCAGATGCAGATATATTTCAGAAGGTCATATCTAGATGTTTAAACAGGATGCAGTGGGGAAGTTGATTTGGGAAAAAAAAAAAAAACAACATATTTGCTGGGATGTTTAACTCTATCACTAGGGGGCAGATTCTTCAGAGGACATCTGGGAGGTGTGCCCCCTCCTGTACCTTATAACTGGGACAAAAGTATCCCAAAGAAGCCTTTGGATTATTTCTGATGGAGCACTGTCTAGTGAGCAACTGCTCCAGACACTAAACATCACCACAGTTAAACATTTGGGAAAATGATTTAGAGAAGAGGAAATTAAAAGTTGCAACAGGAAATTTTAAATGTTAAAGTAAGGAATTAGCCAAAACTTTGTTTTGCCGAGTTCACTTTTTTCCTTCCCAAATTCTACTTAAACCATGACTACAAATGTTTTATAGGGTATCCTTTTATAGTACTTTCTGGCATACTGAAAACAGAAGTTTAAGGTAGAGTTTTCCAATTTCAGTAATTACGAACATATTTGATTTGCCTAGGCTTTCAACAGTGAAGAAGAAAATAATTTCTTAAATTTGACAACAGTACAAATACATGACAACAGTACATATACATATACATATACAACAGTACATATACATGTACAAAACATGAGTGTGACAATCAAGCATGATACTCCCCAATTCTAATTCAACTAAATATGGAGTAGTAGAATATTTGCTCTAATTTCTCCTTCAAAAATATTTTAGAGTAGCTCAAGGAAGCATGTTAGGTAGCCCAGACTCCCAATTCATTTATTTATTCAATAATTTATTCATTCTTTATCTGCCATACATGCCAGGAACCACCATGTGGTACAGCTGCCAGCACATCAGCAAACAAACCACAATCCCAACCCTGAAAATCTCTTAGTCTATCATACCTCATGGGGACAACTGGGGCCTGACCAGAATGCTGTAGGAGTAGAGCAGGGAGATACCTCAAACAGACAATAATTACAGAGCATTCTAGAAGGAGGATGATGTTTGATATCAGCAACTGTGTGAGAGAGGAGAAAATGGATAACTTGTCATAGCTAGAGGGCACAGCATGTGAGAAGAGGGAAGAATATGTGGTACCTGCCGGGATGGACTAACACTGCGATGTGTAGGTAAGGAGGGCACGTGTCAGGGAGAGGTAGGAGTTGAGAAGAGAGGATAGGTAGGCAGGTGATAGAACATGATGAGCTAAGGACTTCGACTCTAGCACCGGTAATGATAGGTACCCATATGTCATGACCCGATGATTCTTCTGAGTATTAGTGTCCTCAATGCAAAACACTTTTCAAAAGAAAATGAGAGAATTTTCTCAATGATAACCTAGGTAAGAAAGCTGGGTTAGGATAAAGTTAGGTAAGGTTCAAGTAAGGGTGGGTTGTCAGAAATGTGTCAAGAAGGCCGAATTTTAAGAAAAAAGCAGCCAAAAAAGCATTCTCTTGTATCTAATTTACTTTAGGGAATCATAGGGAAAGAAATACCTAATAATATACACTCTGTGCAGTGTCACGATGCTATATATCACCTTCTAATAACTCAAAAATCCTCCACAAAATCTCCAAGACATATAACCACCCTTTGCTGAGAGTGGTATTTTAAGGGAGTAAAGTGAATAAAGAAAAATAAATAGCTATAGTGTGTGAATGGAAAGTCAGGAAAAAAGGAAATTCTGAATAAGGTATTATAACAAAAACATAAGCATTCAAGACCCCTAGATATATTAATGAGGATAGGCTAGAGCTGAGCTCTCCACATTTGTGAAATGGGAGCTTGAATCAAGTTTTAAAAGCTCCTAGATAAGATTAAGTCCAAATACTGGAGGACTCAGGGTAGTGGGTATCTGACATTTGAGCTCCACCACAATAAACTGCATCACCAGAAGGAGCTTAACTGTGTCTCTGAGACACAGAACCAGAGAGAGATTAATACTCCAGGAGCCTGTGCACAATTCTGTTTGGGGAGAGGTAATAATGATCATGAATCATCATCATCATCATCAAGAAGATATTAAATAAGAGTAGTATCCAAAAGGCTGGTTGACAGGCACCTTAACGAGTCAATTAAAAAAAATTAAAATTAAAATCTTGCTTCCATCTCAAATGGAAATTAGGTTTCTAAAACCGAATAGGTAATTTCTTCCTTTCATTGAAAGGAAAAGGAAGAAAATAAGCACAGGTACATTTCTCTACAATGGGAGGGGAAGGGAAAATGGAGGCAACACTAAAAATGCACTTGCATGGGGACACTATCACTGTTTGACGAGGATGTCTCTATCCCCACTGTATCCTTACAGTCTTCCCAGAGGGAAGAAAAATGTGAACTAACATTTTCATTTTGGATTTACTGAAGTATTTACTTTAAGCAATGATCCAGACAATCAAATAGCTCTCTCACGTAGAAAACATGTTGATAAGTAGGGCAAACACACACGCAGAAAAAAAATAGAATTCACTAAATAAATCATATAGTATGACAGAGGAATGTGGAAAATAGGAAGTTAAAGGTAGTTCATCTCTTGTTTATCATGAAATTTAGTCAGGAAGAAGAAAAACGTATTTGTAAAACGGAGGAAGGGATGACTCTAACAGAGTAGAGAATGATAGAATGCACCCTCAGTTGCAGAAATTGGGGAAGGCTGCATTCGGGTGACTTTTAAGAGTGACTATTATGTAGGTTACTTCCGAAACTAGGATGTGTGTGCAAATAGTTATTTGAGTGGTCCCATGAAACTCTGATTAAGGAGTTAGAAAGTTAGATGGGAACGGAAGGACACTAGTAAAGGTTGACTTAAAAAACAGTCTGACACTGTAAGAAATTGGGAATGAATACAGCTGGAAATGTATACCTGTGTTTCACCAACACAGGTGAAAACACACCTCAACTTGTTTTCTGACCAGGGGAAGAAAAGCAGGTAGGATGACTAATTTTCTGTGTCAGCTTGACTGGGCAACAGGATAACAGATATTTGGTTGAACATTATTCTGGACAAAGCTCCTTGACATTGGTCTTGGCAATAGATTTCTGGATATAACATTGAAAGCATAAGCAGCAAAAGCGGACACAGACAAATGTGAGTGATTACATCAAAATAAAAAGCTTTTGTACAGCAAAGAATCCACAAACAACAATATGAGAAGACGATCTATGGAATGGGAGGAAATATCTGCGAACTGCATATCTGAGACAGGGTTAATATCCGAAATATATGTGGAACTCCTACAACTCCATAGCAAAGAAAAAAAAACTAGAAAAAGGACAAAATGCCTAAATAGGCATTTATCCAAAAAGGATTTTTTTTGCATTTATTACAACTTAGATGACCCTGGAGGACATTATGCTCAGCAAAATAACCATACACGGAATGACAAAGACAGTATCATTTCACTCATATGCTGGAATCTAAAAAATTTGAATTCCCAGAGCCAGGAAATAGAATGTTGGTTACCAGGTTCTGGAGGATGAGGAAAATGGAAGATGTTGGTCAAAGGGTGTACCTTACCAGTTACAGATGAGTTCTTGGGGTTTAATGTACAGCATGGTAAGTATAGTTGATAATATTGTCTTGCATAATTGAAATTTGCTTGGAGAGTGATCTTAAGCGTTATCACCACACACACACAACAGTAGCTCTATGAGGTAATGGATGTATTAACAAACTTGACTGTGGTAATTATTTCACAATGTTTACATACATTCAATCATCATGTTGTACAATCTAAATATACACAATTTTGTCAATCATACCTCGTTAAAGCTGGTAACAAGTTTAAAAATAAAATATTACAACAAAACATTATTCTAGGTGTGTCTGTGAGGATGTTTTTCATGAGATTAACATCTGAATCCCTAGACTGAGTAAAGCAAATTGACATCCCCAAAGTGAATGGACATAATCCAGTTCATTGAAGGCCACAGAACAAAAAGGCAGGGTAAGAGAATTCCCTCTCTACCTGCCTTTGAGCTCAGACACTGGACTTCTGCTTTCAGACTTATACCATTGGTTCTCCTGGTACTCGGGCTTTTGGACTTGAACTGGAACTATACTGTTGGCTCCCCTCAGTCTCCAGCTTGCTGACTGACTATAGATCTGGGGACTTCTCAGACTTCATAATCATGTGAACCAATTCCTTATAATAAATCATATATATATAATAAATCATATATATTAATCATGTATGATAAATCATATATAATAAATTTTATATATACATATATATATCTCCTATTGCTTCTGTTTCTCTGGATAGCCTAGACTAATCTACCAGGACACCTTTTCTTCTAACTCCCATCTGATTTGCTGAGGGCTGTTCCTATGGTCTCAATTCCCTAACAATTTGATGTGCACTGGAATCACAAGTGTCCTAGCCACAGATACAACTTTGCAACAACCATGAACATTGGACAAGGCCTTAAAAAACTGGAAGGAGAATTTTGTAGGACAGAGGAAACAGTATAAGCAAAAGCACATAGATGGGAAAGTTCAGGGGAAAATCAGGAACAATATGCAAAGCAATTCAGAAGTTTAAAAGGAGTGAAGAGAAGTCTGATGAAACAGGATTGGAAGAGGATAACCTTACGGATCTAGATTAACAAGTTTATTTTTCTCCCTGAAGAAAAATTACAAGCAAAAGTATTTTTGAGCAGTAAAGTGATGTAAACAAGACTAATCTTCAGAAAGATCAGGTGGGCAGTCAGGTGGAGAATGTAATAAAAGAGAAAAGAGTATTGACTGAGAAAGAAGCCAGTTAGAAGGGTCTTGAAAACAACCTGGAATGAGGTTCTGAGAATTTGATTTGGGAAAGATGAAACAGAAATTGAGAGGAGAAGAAGAAAGCAGAGCTGTTACAGAGGCAGACTCCCTAAGGTTTGGTTAGTATTTCAATGTGGACCATAAGGAAAAAGAAAAAACAAAAACAAAAACAAAAACAAAACACAAGTTTGTTTCCCCCACTCCCCCCACTGCCAAGATCAAGAACTTGGGACAGAATCCTGCATGCTAAATGGTGGTGATGATAAAGGGATAATGAGTCCTCTTTTGGATCTTCTGTGTGCATGAACTTGACATGAACCTGGGTTGACCATGTTAGACCCATTAAAAGAAGGGAGCTGAGTTAGGTCAAGGACAGTGAAGAACACAAGAGGCACTGCTGGAGGGTAGGCTGTGTGAGGCTCTATTTAGGAGAAAGAAGGAAGGTGCTTATGAGAACAGAGAAAACAAATGTCACCAGTTAAAGCCAAGGGACCATATTAGCCAGTGCTGAGAGATAAGGCAGTATTTCTTGGAAATACACTGCCCATCTACAAGGAGATGCTAACAGGAGTCTGACAAGGGCGATGAACACGTCCATTCTTTGTATCCCTGGGCACCACTGGGACTTAAAAACAGTAGATGATCAATTCATACTATTTGACTGGTGATGGGGGAGCAGGGGAAAAAAAGGAGGAAAGGCAAGAAAAGACAAAAGAGAGAGAAAATAAAATACAAGGAGAAGAATAGTATCCCAGTAAATTCTCCCCTCCAGGCACACAAAAGGAAGGCACAGAGCTGCTAATACCTTTCTTGCAAGAGAGGAGCAGGCTCATTATTTTTACACTTTCAAAAGTTACTTCCTGCTCTGTGCTACTTCTGTAGGAGCACCAGACTTGCTTAGATGGCATACAGGTCAGAAGGCTTTTAAATCTTTTTAAAAGATTGCCCCACGGCTTCTCCTTCACAGAGCAGAATTGAACAGTGCCCTGAATGTGCTTCCTCAGTAGGATGCAGATCTGCTCTAACCTAGACTTCTCGGTGTCTGGTCCTTCTTTAACCACTTCATCTCCTACAAGGGGAAAGTCATAGTGGACCAAAAGAAGATCCCAAGGTCAGATAGGGAGTGAGATGGTAGAGGAAAGGTTCTCATCTCATTCTCTGTTTTCTGTCTAGTTTTGCTGGACTCAATTTCTTAATTGTGCTTCGAGATTATTAACTGGAAAAGTTTTTTACAAACAATGATCATAGGTCTCAACACAACCATAGTGAGTGGCCAAGAACTTTATATACCCATTCTCGAATAATATTCACAAAATCCATGTAAAAGACATTACTGTCTTTATTTTTCAGGTAAGAGAATTAAGGTTCAGAATCTAAATGCAGTTGAAACTCTTAATTCTAGGAAAACTCTAAAGGTTGCAGGTGGGGAGGTGGGTGGGACGATGGGGTAACTGGGTGATGGGCATTAGGGAGGGCACTTGATGGGATGAATCACTGAGCTCTACTTCTGAGACTAATAATACACTATGTGTTAAGTAAATTGAATTTAAACAAAACTTTAAAAAATAGTAATAAATAAATTTAGTTGACTTGTCCAAGGTCACAAAACTAATAATAGTATAACGTGGGTATGAACCCGGTTGCTTGACTCCAAAATCCACCTTCTTTCCAACACCTGGAAATGCTTCTCAAACTTTGGACTTGCGTAACACCAACTGTCATGCAGAAATAATGGAGTTAGACTTGACAAACACTGTGGTTTCCTTAATTGTTCCTAAAGACCATTTTCCTTAGATTTTGTGGTCTTGGGAGACTTCTCGCACATTTATTCATAGAGAGGTTCTAAGGCATTTTACTTGCTTGGAAACCAGGAAGACTTAACAGGTTAACAAGTATGTGAATTAGGAACTAAGCAGAGGCATTTCTTGGGAGCTTCCTGACTCTTAAAAGGATTTTCACTCTGTTACAGCCCCTATAACTTCTATTTATAATGTCCCTCCATTTATCACTTCATCTATGGGAAACTATAGTAGGAACGCAATAGATATTAGATTCTCAATACATCTTATTGGTGAATTATTTAGCCTGTCTGGTCTAAATGTAGTCTTAAATATATCTTGGACTTATTCATGTCTTTCATCATCAGAGAGAGGTGATCTACATAGAAGAATTAGCCTCATTTTTAACACATCTTGAATAGACTAGATATGTGTAATGTTTATATTGATGTAATATAAAAATATTCATAGACTGTTTAAAGTTATTTAAACTGCACACTATTTGCATTAGTTTACCAAGTACTACAAAGTTAATTTGATGTGATTTGATGCTGTTTTCCACGATTAAATTGCATTCTTGAAATAAAAAGACATTACTCTAAGTTAATGGCTACTTTGGTTAAAATGCAAACTATCTAAATGCATTTTGAAACATTTGTAATTTTCTCTGGCCAGAAAGAATTGTGTGCCACCGCAAATTAATTCCATTGATTTCCCTTATCTACATCACAGTTTAAAAAGTTCATCTTAGGGGCACCTGTGTGGCTCAGTGGGTTAAGTCTCTGCCTTCAGCTCAGGTCATGATCTCAGGGTTCTGGGATAGAGCCCTGCATCAGGTTCCCAACTCAGCAGGGAGCCTGCTTTCCCCCACCCTCACCGCCTGCCTCTCTGCCTACTTGTGATCTCTGTCTGTCAAATAAATAAATAAAATCTTGGGGGAAAAAAAAAGCCCATCTTAGAGTAAGCAAAGACAGTCTTGAGTTAATGACAAGAGGTCATATTTCTAAGATATTCCACATTCGCCAGCTTTTACTGCAAATGTAGTAGAGACTACATGAATAATGCATTATATGTTAAAAAGGAGGAAAAATGCAAATTTAATAAGGTTCAATCTATGTTTACATCTTTGTATCCAAATTAAGGAAGGTATATCATGACTATGAAAGACAGCAATTATGGAAAAGCCAAGCATATGCTCTCACTTAACATCATCCCAGCTCTTAGCAATTCAAGAGAATATGAAAGAAGATTCATAAAGCTTTTCAAGTTTTCTTCTTTTGGTTCCATAACCAGTATTTACACAATTTACTTTTCAGAAGGCAGGCTGGGATGCCAGACAAAGAGAAGTATTAAAACCTGTGCTACTCCATTTCACTACAGTTTTTTTTTGGGGGGGGGGGTCGGTCAGATTTCTAAACTTCCAGAGCAAAGAATTACATTAAAGACTGGGAGTACTTAAGGGATTGTTTCGGGGGTAAATTAACCACATCATCCCTGTCACACATCAGTAGGTATTACAGGCGATCAGCTGTACTGATTTAGGGGGCTTGTTTATTTGAGAATCTTGATTGCCTAAAAATCCTTGATAATCTGACAATTTCCTGAAAACGTGTCAGACTAATTGCACTGTACTTTCCGACATTCATCTCAACTCCTATTTAGTGCAAGTAATTTAAAAATGTTATTAGTGTAGATCCTTGAATTTGCATAATTTGCAAGTTATTTTTCTTTTCCTTTTTACACCAGTGTTTCAAAATTAGATGGTAACTTCCAGCATGTGTAATCACATATACTTCACATAGCATGAAGAATCATGGAAAACACTCACCAGTTCATTAGTCCAGTGAGTGCATATTATGTGTATATAATAGTAGATAAGGCAGTCACAATTTCTATAGCTAGGAGTTTATAGTCTACTCAAGGAGACTATTAAACTAGTGATCATAATCTTAGTAGATAGGAGTTATAATAAATAATCACAGATCACCACATGGACACATTGCAGAACCACATGAATCCTACCATATCTTTTAAAAATGAAATGTCATTTGAACTAGGCAGATCTTTTTAAAAAATGTCTAAAATGGAAAGAATTTAAAAAAGAAAACATCATTAGTGCTTCATTCAACAATTCATACCTAGCTTACTGCCTGTCATGTAGTAAGGGTGAGTCACTATTTCTGAAATAATGAATGGATAAAATAACTCGTGATTCATACTGAAATTTCTCTATTTCCACATTTCAATGCTATGATGTTTTATGAAATGTAACTTGTCTGCATTATTATTGCTGCTTCAAGTCACCATCTTTTGAATACATAATGTGATACTAAATTTTTTAGTACCTTTAGGAGGAAGTTATAATATATGAGTAAACAGGCTTACAGAGGTTAAAAAACTTGCTGAAGATCACATAGGCAATAAAGGTCAAATCTGAGATTCAGACTCTCATCTGTCTGACTCATCTCATTTGACATGACCCACTCTCTTCCCATGACATAAGTTCCATCAACTTGGGCAATAACTGAATTCTTTCTACCCATATGTTATTTTATGACCCAGGGAAAATAAACCTGCTTAGCAGCAGCTGTCTCCATATAAGCTTACTGAAAATGTTACTATGATCAGAAGTTAGAAATGAAAAATATCTCTCACAACTCATTTCCTAGCTAGAGGACATAACACTTAGTCTAAATGCCAAGGATTGTTCCCTTGCAGAGCAGGCTGGATGCCTGGATGCAGCACTATATCTTATTTTGCAGAAAATAACCTTTCAAGGAAGAATAAATGCTTCTCAATGATGATATGAACTCTCTTACAAATAAATTCACCCCTCATTTGTCAAGCTTAAATTAACATTGGGAGATATATGGTGCTTTCCAGAGGGACTGAAAGTCCTGCCTTTGAGACAACCTTGTTCTATTCTGATACATTTTAAAGTTAATAAGCATATATTAAAATAAGAATCTACCTAAGGATCTGCATTATGTTAGATACTTCAGATGATTTTCCTTACAAGGAAATAATGCCTAAGACTTGGAACTTACTATTGAGTAACGGAGTAGTAGTTCAGGATATAACATAAGACACAATCAGAGTGTTTAATAAAATATTTGATTTTAGTATATTTACAAGAAACGCACTGGGAATCCAGTAAAAGGAGAAAGTAAGGCAAAGCTATAAATCAGAGGTGGACATTCTTCTGTGATTTGGGATCCACCCTTGCATAGCAGAAAAAGTTTTAGATTGAAATTCCCGAGACTTGGTTCACAGTCATCCAGCTATATGAACTTATATATTCACTTTTTTATTCATTACTTCATGGATGGTATAAGAATTTATGAATACTTACTATGGACCTTGCATTATCCTAGGCACTGGATGTATTTTAGTGAAAAAAAAAATGTATGCTCTTGCCTTTAGGGAGTTAGCAGTCGTCCAATAAACAAATGAAAAACAATAATCTAACTATCCATCTACGGATCCTTCCAATCCCTTCCGGCCTCCTTCACTCCCTTTTTAGATAGATAGATGGATAGATAAACACACAGAGGTATATACATATGTATATGTTTATAAAATGTACCTGTTTTAATTCATATTTTAAATCTGTGGTAAATAAACAGAAACAACAGAAAATAAGTAAGAAACAATAAGAACAAGAATATAAATAAATCTACCTAGAGAGAATGGTCAGGAAAGATGTCGCTGAAAAGTAACATGAGGAGTCTTGAAGAATGTGAGAATTCCTGGTGTGCTGCAGAATTCCAGAGAGAAGGAAGAGCATGTGTGAAGGTGCTGAGATGAAAGCAATCTTGGGTTGTTCAAGGACATTAAAAGGTTTACTGTTGCTGGAAACAGGAAGAAGGTAGCCCAAAGTGAGTTAAATCCAAGGTCAGACAAAGACAGAATCAAAATGGATTTATGAGACCTAGAAAAGTATTAGTGCATTATTCTAAGTGCAAAAAGAAGTGATTTTAGAGAGTAATTTATGATTTCAAAGATTTTGATGGTTTGTAAGCGAAGAATAGAGTGCAGGGAGGTCATCATGGAAGTAAGAAGGAGGATCTTGCTGTAACGCCAGGCAGCTGAGATGGAGAGTTAAAATAGGTGACAGCAAAAACGGAGAAAAGTGAGTACAGTTAAAATATACTTAGAGGAAGAAAAGTAGAACAATATATCCAACCAGTCTGCTGCTTGTATTCTCTATGAATACTTTCAAGTCTGCTATTTGTGATATTCTCTTAGAGTTATAACTTTAAAAAAAATCTATAAGAGAATTTATTAAAGAAAATGAGAAAATCAGATATCACCAGGAAAGGGTTAGTGTTACTCTTCTGCATCAAATAAAATCAGTCTGATCCTAACTAGATTAGCCAGTTTTATTCAATTTCCTCACCTGTTGATGAGAGTTGATAAATAAATATCATTTTTGAATTTGCTATGTTCCAATCCCTGCACTGCTACATTTTAATGATAGTGTAAATAGCTTTTATTAAAAGCATCTGGGTTATATTCTAATGCTTTGAGATTTGAGGAAAATTTCTGCAAAAAACAAACCACGAAAAACTTAATGAGAATATTCTCAATAGACCGCCTGTATATTATTTATCTGATTTTTCAGAAACTGCATCATAAAATTATTTGGGCTTCACAGGAAAAAAAATGAGCTTATAAAAAGTACCTCTCTCTCCAAAAACTATTTCATGATCCAAATACTTTACTGACTTCTAATCTTATAATCATGCCAAATAAAAATAAAATCTGTCATAAGCATTTTTAAATTTCATTATGATATGAAAAATATTAAAAATTGGGAATTTGTAGGAGATATTAATAAAAATAATTTTTAAAAGGCCAGTTATTCCTTGTGAGTATTTTTTCTTAAATTATGGTTGACATACAATGTTAAATTAATTTCAGGTGTATAACATAGTGCTTCAACAACTCTATACATTACACAATTCCTACCATGATAAGTGAAGTTATCATCTGTCACCAAAGCCATTATAATATTATTTACTATATTCCCTATGTTGTACTTTTCATCACCACATCTTACTTATTTTATAACTGGAATTTTGTATCTCTAGCTTTCTTTCACCTATTTCACTGATCCCCCAACCCCCTACCCTCTGGCAACCACTAGTTTGCTGTATTTATAACTTTTTTTTGTCCTTTTTGGGTTTTTTAGAGTTCACATATAAGTTAGATCATACATTAATCATCTTTCTCTGACTTATTTCTCTTAGCATGATATGTTCTAGGTCCATCCATATTGTTGCCAATGGCAATATTTCATTCTTTTTTTATGGCTGAGTAATAGTCCATCATATTATACCACCATCTTTCTCCATTCATCTATCCAGGAACACCTGGGTTGCTTCCGTATCTTGGAATGTTGCAGTGAACAAAAAGTTACATATACTTTTATGAATTAGTGTTTTTGTCTTCTTCAGGTGAATGTCCAGTAATGGAACTACTAGATTATATGGTACTTCTCCTTTTACTTTATTGAGGAACCCCCATACTATTTTCTATAGTGGCCTCACAATTTACATTCCCACCAACAGTGCATAAGGGTTCTCTTTTCTCTTCATCTTCACCAGCATTTGTTATGTCTTACCTCTTTGATATTAGCCATTCTGACTGGTGTAAGATGATATCTCACTGTGGTTTTGATTTGAATTTTCCTTATGATTAGTAATATTGGGCAACTTTTCACATGTTTATTGGTCATCTGTATGTCTTCTTTGGATAAATGTCTATTGAGGTCCACTGCCCAAATTAAAAGTTTCTTATTGTACCCATGAATAGTTACCACAACTTAACAATAATTAATAGAGTAATAATACAGCAGTTTTTGTTTGTTTGTTTTGAGAGAGTGAGAGAGAGAGAGAGCACAAGAGGGGAGACGGTCAGAGGGAGAATCAGACTCCCCAATGAGGAGGGAGCTAGTGGGGGATTCAATCCCATGACTCTGAGGATCATGACCTGAGCCAAAGGCAGTCCAGTTGCTTAACCAACTGAGCCACCCAGGTGCCCTAATACAGCAGTTTTTGTTCAAAAGCTCATGTATTAGACGTTGGGTAAAGGGATGATATTCCATTTTCAATCATGGTGGTTCTATTTTGAAAATCCTCTATGGTGAATCAATTTTTTGCTGAACAATTCAGCATCTGTAACACTTTATGCATAATGTTAAAATTCTATAACAAATGGACAAAAATTTGACCCTAGTGGAAACTACTTCATAATTTATAGCAACAATCCCAAATCATTTATAGCCCCTAGAACTGCCATATAAATTCTCAGAAAAATTAAGATATTTTTTCTTTCTTTTTAAAGATTTTTTTATTTTTCATTTTTTTGGAGAGAGAGAGCACGCACATGAGCAGGGGAAAGGAGAAGGGAGAGGGGGAGGCAGAGAATCCCAAAGAGACTCCACAGTCAGCACAGAGCTAGATGTGGGGCTTGATCTCATGACCTTGAGATCATGACCTGCACCAAAACCACGATCAGATGCTTAACTGACTGAGCAACATAGGCTCCCCAAATTAAGATATTTTCTATTCTCTTAATGGCAGGCACAGTTTGAAAACCTCACAGCACATAGTTCAGAAATGCCAAACATGTTTCCTTCATAAGTCTGTTAGAAAAAACAGGATCTATATTTCACATAGGCACTGGTCCAGTATAAAATTATTGTTCAGATAACCCAATCCCACTTTAAAGGGTTTATTGATTTACCTTGTACCTGAACAACAACCTAATTTTCTTAAAGTGATTACAGGATTTAGAAAAAAAAAAAATCAAGGTCATGTCTACAGTGAAGATGGGACTGTACCACAGTTTCTAACCTTAAGGAGGAGGCAGGTTTCAAAAACTTGGCTCACTTCCTAGAAGCCAGCTAAAAACTCCACTCAGGGCATAATATATATATGATATATGAACAATATTTCTAGGTAAAACCTGAGTTTGGATTTTTTTTCCATCATTATTTTTTTTAATTTCTTTTCAGCATAACAGAATTCATAGTTTTTGCACCACACCCAGTGCTCCATGCAATGCGTGCCCTCCATAATACCTACCACCTGGCTCCCCCAACCTCCCACCCCCCGCCCCTTCAAAACCCTCAGGTTGTTTTTCAGAGTCCATAGTCTCTCATGGTTCATCTCCCCCTCCAATTTCCCTCAACTCCCTTCTCCAGATTTTTAAGCTAAAATCACAATATTCTATTTTCCTTGCTACATGAGAAAGAGGAAAGACTCTAAAACATCTGAAATGCCTCTTAATTGATTCCATCTTTGTGGCAGTGGCAGAAAGGTAAAACCCACTGAATCTTGCATATGAAATTTTTAAATGGTAAAAGGAGAAGGCAGGAAAGAAAGAAAATTAGAAGACGGAGAAATAGAGATGGACATAGGAAATCTAACTCTGATGATAATACTTTTTTATCCATATATGTCTAAGGAAAGCACATATACATGTGAACTCATTTAAATATGCACTTAAATAAAACAATAGAAGGGATGTAAATGTCACTTTGCACATGTTAAATTAGTAAAAGAAAAATAATTATAATTATTTTTCATTTACTTAGCATTTTACCATTGAAATGAGGACCAGGAACACAAAAATAATGCACATTTATATAAATATCATCTGCAAGAAAGAAGGCTGTTGGATTGTGTGTGTGTGTGTGTGTGTGTGTGTAAGGGAGATTCTCAAGGAAACAAAATCACTTGAGAAACACTTTGTGAGACAACATGGCAGCTGCCACCTGCAATCCATTCTTCAACCACAGCCAGAGACAAAAAAAAAAGACATTTATTTATTGTATATGAGGAAATTATAAATTGCAAAGCACATCCCACAATATTTAGAACTCTCAAAACTGGGTTGTTTTTCATCGTTGTTTCATTTTGTTTTTGTTTTGTTGTTGCTGTTATCCTCCTGATGATGCCCAGTGAAACTGACAAAATGAGAAGGGCTGGGACACCTGTTTATGGGAACAACAAATAAGAAGCAGATGAGGTTGCTGTATTTCATTGTGCAACCACAGCACAGAGAGATAAGTATTTAAAGGAAGAAGGAACTCTTGATAGCTGATAAAAGGAAAAAAAAGAAAAACCAGAGTCTGAACACATGGCAAGTCCTTGGGACTGAGAGAAAGCCAAGTAGGACCATAGTCAACAGTACCAAGTGTGCCTAATAATTCCCACTCTACCATTACTGTGAGGCTAAAAAATATGTAGAATAAATATCCAGAACATAACACACATGAAGTTAATAATAAATGATAATCCTCATTCCTTAACAAATTATTTTTTAAACTGTGCCTATATATAAAGTAGTTTTTATTGAGTGGTAGGTGATTGGCAATGTCAGATATTTCAGCATTGAAAAGAAAGACGGAAGCATGCAACAATCAGAAATTTAATGGCCATGTGAATGAAGGACTTCAGTACCAGTGGAGTCTTTGAAGCCAAACTAAAGTCCATTAAGGAGTTGGTATGAATACTAGAATTGTAAATGAATTCTGAAACTATAAAGCACCAAGAAGAAAAAGTAAGGAAAAAATATCTTGGAACAGAGGCCTTGGCAAGAATTTCTTGGATAGGACCCTAGCAGCTCAGGCTAAAAAAGCAAAAAACAGACAAATAGGACTACATCATGCACATCACGGAAATGCAAACTGAAAACACACTATACCTGTTAGGATGACTAGTATCGAAAAAAAAAAAAAAAAGATAACAGATATTGGTGAGAGAGAAAGGGAACCCTTTGGTGGGAATGTAAACTGGTACAGCCATTATGGAAAACAGCATAGATCCCCTCTAAAAATTATGCATAGAACCACTATATGATCCAGCAATCCCACTGCATGTGTATATCCAGAATAGAAATCAGGATCTTGAGATATCCGCACTCTCGTGTTCACTGCAGCATTATTTATATTAGCAAAGACATGGATAATCTAATTGTCCAAAGACAGATGCATGGATAAAGAAAATGTGGTATGTACATAAAATAGAATATTACTAAGCTTAAAAAAATCATGACATTTGCACCACATGCAGGAACTTGGGGGACATTATACTAAGTGAAATAAGCCAGAAATAGAGCAAGTACTATAGAGTCACACTTACTGTCTGAGGAATCTAAAATAAACTCATATAAGCAAAGAATAGAAGGTGGTTGACAGAAGCTAGGGGAAGGGGAAATCGGGAGGTGTTGGTCAAAGGGTACAAAGTTGCAGTTATTATGCAAGACAAAGAAATCCTAGAAATCTACTGCTAAGGCAGTGATGCTCAACTAGAGGCAATTTTGCCTTCTATGGAACATTATGTCTAGAGATATTTTAGTTGATATAACTGAAGGTCTATGTGTCACATCTGCTCAACATCCTAAAATGCACTGGACAGGATCTCATGACAGAGGATTATCTGGCAAAAATGTCAATATTACTGAGTTTGGAAACCCTAGGCCAAAAGGTTCAAAAGAAGGTTTGCTAATTTTAGGTTTACAAAAAGTGAGGTGTTCACTTAAATAAAATGTATAGGAGACACACAGTCCAGCTGAAGAAACAATATCTCTAAGAAGATGGAATCTGTAAATTTAAAAAAAAAGAAGAAGAAAAGGAAAAAAAAAA